>CM072817.1:58058417-58353494 GCA_036937905.1 Salvia rosmarinus
TGGCCACTTCACAGTCGTAGTAATGCCATTTGGCTTGCACCTGTTCGTGTTTATGGATTTGATGAATTGTGTTTTCCACAATTATCTCGATAAAATTTGTTTGATGTTTATCGATGATATTCTGATGTCTCGAAGAACAAGCAGAACACGAAGAATAGTTGAGAACAGTTCTCTAGACATGAGAATAGAGCGATTGTTTACTAAGATTTGCAAATATGAGTTTTGGCGAGAAGTGAATTTCCTTGAACATATCATTACAACGGATGGAATCAGTCGACCAGCTAGGTTCAAGGCTGATGCACGATTGGAAATCGTCGGCGACACGGAGATAAAGACTCGAAGTTTCTTGGGTTTAGTAGGACATTACGAAGGTTCATAGAAGGATTCTCAGATTTGCGAGAACTATGACTCATACCTTCGAAAGGAATTATGTCCGATGAACCCGAGAATATGAGAAAGTAGTCGAGTTAAGGCGATTGACTACCCGGGATTAGCAATACGAGAATGAGAAAAGGGTATACTTGTATACGATGCATCAAGGGGACTCGAGAATGGTCCCGATCACGAAAGGAAGAGTGATAGCTTATGCTTCACGATAGATGAGACAAAGCTCGTATATCCTATATCGATCTAGAATTCAGCTATTGTTCATGCTCTAAAGATTGGAGACATCTTTTACATGGATCCAGTGTGAGATCTTTCACGATCACAAGAGCACGAAGTATTTCTTGGCGAAATATTTGAACATCGTCGAAGAGTGACTAGAGCTAGTAAGCGATCATGATTGCGAGATCAGTATCTCACTAGAAAGCGAATGTTGTGGTGATGCTTTGGTGAAAAAGCTAAATCGATTAGGATTCGTCCTTACTCGGAGAGGAGTTGATCAAAGAGTTTGAAGAGGTGAGTTTGCAAGTGATGCTACCACGAAGTGCGAAGGTAGTCGCTCTTGTCGATCCCGATATGAGAACAAGAATCGCGAAGGATCGAAGATAAGATCAGCGGATAGAAAAGCTACGAGTTAAGATCAAAGCGAAAAGGCGGAAGAATATCACGAAGTTAGGGATAGCGATCATATTTAAAAACATGATGTGCGTACCCATAAGGATGATTTAAAGAGCGAGATTATGAGTTAAGCTCATAACACCCTACAGCCTACGCCGGGAAGCCTGAGGATATAGTGAGATCTAAAGCGAAGGTTTGTGTGGGTAGGAATAAAGCAGAAATAGTCTGGTTTGTTGATCATGTTAACATGTCGACAAATTAAATCTTTGCACCGGTATGGTAAATTGCAACCTTTGGAATTTCCTCGGTGGAAATGAGATCACGTAGCTATGGATTCGTGACTAGTTTACCCAAAATGAAGCGTGATAATACAACTATTTGGGTGAAATCTCAATAAGAGATGAGTCAAGATTGAATTGCAATACAACGTTTCATCCACAAGCAGGATGGTCAATCCGAAAGAACCATATAGGCGGTAAAAGATATGATCAGAATCTTGATATAGAGCAGGAAATCAGCGGTAGGCGAGTCACGCCATTGATTGATTTTCGCATACTACAACTACCAAGCACGATTTATATGGCTTTATGAAATCTTTACTGACAGAAAGTGTAGATCACGCTTTTGGGACAAAGTTGGAGAAAAGACAAGTGCTTGGAAAAGAAGCGATTGAAGAAATGGTGGTGTCGTCGACAAATAAAGAAAAGAATCGAAGCTCAAGGCGTCGAAGTCTACTGAGATAAAGGCGTGGAGCTAAGCTTGAAGATTGAAGACATTGTATTTTGAAAGTATCTCATTCCAAAGGAATACATCGCTTTGGAATTAAAGGAAAACATGCCGAATTCATTTGGGTATGCGAGATTCTAGAGAAGAATTGGACGATCGCTACAGATTAACTTGTGCAAGTTTGGTTAATATCCTATGTATTTCATGTCATGATTCACGAAGATATGTGTTTGATCGAAACACATCATATATCGAAGAATATTGTTCTGAACAATATCTAAGCTATGAAGAAAGCGAATGTATTCTTGATCGAAAGAATCAACAACTAAGGAATAAGTCGATCCCTTTAGTAATTTCATGGAGCACCTTAACAGAAGCGACTTGAGAATTAGAAGAAAGATGAAGAGAGTACAGAGCTATTTTGAGTACTAAATTTAGGACGAAATTTCTTTAAGGAGAGAATGTAATACCCAGTTTTCATAGCTGAATAAGCGCTAATACGTAATTAATTAGGAATTAATTACGTTGGTGACTAAGACAATGCATCCTCGGATGAAATTTCATAAAGTTTTAACAAAATTTATTTTAGAATTTTCGAGTTGATTGATTTATGATAAATTTTTATTTATTGTTTAGTTAGTTTAATTTTAGAAGAGTGATTTATAAAGATTTGACTCACTAGTAATTTCTATATTTCAAATCGAGTTATCTTGATTGATTTAATAAATTAATAAGGATGGATTATATCTTATAATTTTTCGAAAATATGTATATGTTCGGTTGAAGACTTAGCGTCCTTACGAATTGGGCTAAGCATTAAAATGTAGTAATAGGCAGTGCCCTAAACTTATAGAATAGCTAAAGAGACATAACACTGAAATAAGCTAAGAAAACTCTAGAACTTTGTAGCTTCTTAGAAGCCATTTTTTTACTTATCAAAGAAGACTTATATATATATATGGAATTAGTTGCAAAAGACTTTCTCCATTTCTCACCGTTTTAGAACCACCACACTGCACACATTAAATTTTCTTCTTCCAAATCCAGAGATCAAGCTTCTAATCCTTTTCAAGTTGGTAGATCTCGTCTTAAAGAGGTAAATCCTTAATCTATTCAGTTTTGAAGTGAAAACAAAGATGAAAAATCTATCCCATCTTACAGGTTTCGCCATGATAGGCCTTGTTCCAGTTTTGTTCTTCATTTTAGTTTATATATGAATAGATCTACCTATTAGAAGTGTTATTATGTGAGAAACAAAGTAAAATCCTCTTCCAAGCTCTATATGTTTGACCACTTTGGGCTAGCTTGAAATTTTGTTCTTGATCTTTAGTCATAAATGCTTAGATCTATCCTTTTTGAAGTGAATTATGTTTGATCTATGGTTTGATTTGTTATTTTCATGGAAAACCTAAACTTTAGTCAAGAACCCTAATTTTATGTTGAGGATTTGTTGTATATTTCTTGAATCAAGCTGATCTATGTAATTAAAGGCGTTTGAGCATGTTTAGAGTTAATTCGAAACAAAATCGAAACCCTAAATTTCTTGTGAGGACCGAAAACTAAGCCTGATTTGAGATGATTTGGCTTTGATTTGTTTAAAATAAGTTTGTAGTTATGTAATTGTATACCTATGATTGTGTTTTATGAAGAAATTAGAGTTTAATCCAGCGTATAAAAACCCTAAATTAAAGTGCCTATGTAATGTCGAAAACTTATCGTATTGATTTTATTTGAGATGTTTGATTTCAAAAGTATGATCTAGTATATTAAATTAGCTTTATTTTGAATTATTGAGATTTTCTATGCTTATCGAAAAAGTTAGATTTCTTTAGTTTGAGTATTTGAAAGGATTTTGTGATTTTGACTTGATATTTGAAGTTGGTTCAAAACATAGATTCTTATGAGTATATAACTTGATCGAGACTTACTTGATCGAAGTTAAGACGGAAGATTAAGCTAAAGATTTTCATATATATATATATATATATATATATATATATATATATATTCGTTATGATATCCCGTATATATATGGAGTTAAAAGATTTAAGTTCTCATAAACTACATTCTTAATAAGTTGAATAGTTTAGGTTTGGATGCATTGACCTAGCGACTTAGCTTAATCATAGAGTGTCGAGAGTTTTAGTAGAGGCTCGAGTTAGAAACTCTTAGTTAACCTTCCTCGTATTTATTCTTCTTATTTCCTTATTAAGGAACAAGTGGGCAGAATAGAGATCGAAATGAAAGGCAGAGAAAGTCTCGAGTAAGCAAGATTTCGGTGGGCTTTCTAAACTAAAATATGTTTATGCCAAGTTTATGATATTGAGCATGTGAATTTTATAAAGTTAATTGACTTGCGTTTTTTGAGCATATTGCATATTGCTATCTACAGAGATGAGACGATATCGGCCATCTTTGACGATACGCGATGGGGTTTGTGTACAGTGATCGTGAGCTAAATGGCCGATCACGGTGTTTGAGAAGGAGCTCTTCCAACCGAGAGTCGTAGATATGGTGTTTATTTAAGATTTGTCTGCGGACATGTTATGATGAGAATTGTTAGCACGTGCATTGATCATGAAGTAAGAGATTTCTTAAGCATGATTCGAGGATATTTCTTAAAACCCACAATGAATCTAAGAAGTGGCAAGTCGATTATATAGCTCTAGAGCATGTTTTAATTGTTTTGACGGTGCCTTGAGTGCATCAAGTACTCGATGCCACGTATTTCTAAATGTGCGGTAGTGCGGAGATGACAACGGAGATTGAATGCTGGCGAAGACTTCTTTGTCATGTTTTATGTTTGCCGGGTTTATGTCTTCACACATAAATTCTACTCTTCTTTATGACTCTTGTTATGATTTTAATGTATTATGATCTGAGTTCGATGGGTTAGACATTTGATAGACATGTTTGAATTCACGTCAAAATCATGGCATCGATTCTTGAATGATTTGTATCCAACTTTGGTCATTTGGATAATCACATGTCTATGACTCGTCTTTCTTTAAAATGACATTGTTTATATTTGCGAGTCTCTTGAAATAGTTAGTCATTTCATTTCCTTCACTTGTCGTACTTGATTAGTCGAGTTAATCTGAATTAGATAGGTCGGGGTGTGAAAGAATGGTATCGAAGCGGTTGTTGATTCGGTCGTAGTCTTTCTTGAGTCTAACTCGGTTGTCTTAAATCATGTGAGCTTGATAAGCGCATTTTACACGTTTATAGTTGATATTTGAAGATGAGTTTAGCTCGTTTAATGTGCGTTTACGTATCGATTCCTAATGTTTATCTATTTTTAGAAGATCTTTGCTCTTGGGTGTTCTTTTGGTGTTGTGTAGGTCTTATGTTGAAAATCGAAGCAAGGAGCGGCGACCAAAACACAAATTTGGCGTGTTTCTAGCGACCAGAGGCGTTATGGGCGGCCGCTAGGAAACCCGAGCATACGGCAAATCGTGCCAGGAAGCCAGTCGAGAAAGCAGTGGGCGATTTCTGCGACCACTGAGTATGGCTAGCGACCGCTAGTCGGTCATGAGTCACGGCGCCTTGAGCGACAGCAGGCGGGGCGCGCAGACACTCGCGACCACGCTGCGACCGAGGGGTGGTCGCGAGGCAGTCTTGACGAAGGAAAATTAGGGTTTGGGGTGTGCACATATATGGCGGCACCCTCGCCCAAGTTGAGACCTACGATTCGAGCCTCTTTTCGGTTTTTCATAAGTTTTTGAGTTTTAGCTTGTACTTCCATATTGTTCATTCTAGAGTTGTTTACGGATTGTTCTTACGTTAGTTCTACGTTTTATTCTGATCAAGCGTTTTCGGACGATCTACGCAATTTTCCGTTTTTATTGAGGTTGGGATTAGCCCAGCGTGTTCATCAACCTACATCACGGGTTTTATATATTTAAATTCCGTCTTTATGATTAAATCGTATTTCATTCGTTTATTATTGCAGCTAGTTTTTCGTTCTAATCCTAGGGTTTGCATGATTCGATCCTATATGTTGTGATTCGTTATCGTTATTTACCGTCCATGCATTGATTCATGATTCGATTGTGCTTATTTATATGTGTTGGTTTACGATCAATCTCGATGCATATTTAGTTGTCGGTTAATTACGTAATTGTGTTAATTGTCGATCGATATCGAATGCATGATACGAATGAGCACTTGAGTCGTAGGCGAGATAGGATATTGTAGGAAGCATATTCTTTGTGATCCGTTTAGAGTTACTTGTTTTCACCTAGAGCGTATGATAATAGGAAAACAGTAATCTCTGACATTTTATATCGTATGAAATTGTCGGTTATATATGTGATCTTCCATTTGTTTGGATTAAAATTGGTTAATAGAGCAGGGATAATCATCGTTGTGGATAGGATTAATGCGGCCCTAGGGTTAGGTCGTCTTTATCGTTTTTAAACATCAGTGTTTATTGCTTTAATTTACTTTCTTTTTGTTACTTTCTTTGGATTGAGTTCAAAGCCTAAAATCTCACAAAACCATTTTTGTTGCTTGGATAATGATGAATCCTTGTTGAGTTACACGTATTTTAGCATTACAATCCACATGGATCGATGCCACTTATATATTACACTTTTTGTGTTAGAAAATTAAGCGATCAAATTTTGGCGCGTTCTTGAGGTTATTAAGATCATATAGAATAACTTGACAATTGGAGAATTATTAATTAGTTGTACTTTTATTTTTATTTTATTCCTTGCCAATCGTTCCTTCTTTTCTCCGGTGGTTTATGTTCACAGGTCAGGGACCTCGAACTACACTTTGATCGGAAATCGAAAATTCAAGGAGAGGAGGGCAGAAGAAAGGAAGCAATGGCAATCGAGGAATAGCAGGCGTTCACGAAATAGCTGCCTTGTTAGCGGTTTCACGAATGCAGCCCCATTAGCGACTATGGGACTCGTTGTCCACCTCAGGAACGTGACAGACCGTTGAATTACATGTATCGGACCTCCTGCCGAGCAATTTCGAGGCGGATGGGGCCAGTAGCGCTAACAATTTTGGTGAAGCCGGCCCTAATCGGCATGGTTGAGGAGGCGGTTCGGAGGAGGGTCACGGAGGATCGACAGCCCGTCTCGAGACCTATCTCGACATTTGTGACACCATCAAGCGAATGGGGTGCCAAAGACACAATCCGGACTGTGTATCTCGCTAGGAGGGTAGACTTACCTTTGGCAAGTGACCTTTCTTCTCGGCTAAGGCACGAAGATCATGAGAAGATTTCCCACTTCTCCGATTAGGAGATGAATCTTTATTGAGTCGTGGGAAGATTCGGGGCCTATTGAGAAGGTGCCGGCATGGATTTCGAGGGGCGGAGTTACCCGGTTTCTGTGTGACACCTCACACGAGGATATTGTTGTGTCAGCGGGGGTTGTCTTTTGAG
The DNA here is from genome assembly GCA_036937905.1 of Salvia rosmarinus. Classification (NCBI taxonomy): domain Eukaryota; kingdom Viridiplantae; phylum Streptophyta; class Magnoliopsida; order Lamiales; family Lamiaceae; genus Salvia; species Salvia rosmarinus. The sequence continues at coordinate 58,065,547 of CM072817.1, forward strand.
CAGGCGTGTGAGGCGAGCCGGCCGCGTCATAGAAGAGATGGCGGCCAGCGGATTATCGATGGTCGATGGAGGACACGTGGTGAAGGCTGCTACTGATTGAAGGTGACTCAATGCGATAATATTATGGGCAGTTCACCTTGTTAAGAAGCGATTTGAAAAAGGAAAGGAAAAGCGTGGCTCGGATAAATCTTTGCAGTCGAGAGATGATCGGTAGGGCGTGAATTACATAAATCGGAGGAATAACCGTCACAGGGGAATCCGGTACAATCGAACAACAGTCCCCAATTTCTGTCATGACCCAACAATTTTCAACAGCCTCTGGGTTTCTCGATTCGAGCGGGTGATTCGAGAGCGAAGAAGCCGATCTAGAGGACATGAATCTGACGAGTTGGTTGTAAGCAACCAACAATTGTAACTCGAGTCGTTTATAAGCAACACGGGCAAGATCAATCATTTGGAATCCTTGTGGATGGGAACACATGAAGATGATGGAGAATCGAATAAGTCGAGATAGGCGTGAGAATGGGCGCCTGAGTCAGACGATTTCAGGTGTCGGAGGTAAACCACAAAAATCACGTAATGCCATTCAATTGAGAAGTGGGCGAGCTTATCAAAGTCGCGGGAGCGAGCAGGGCAAGCAGGCGAAAGAGAATCTCGCGGCCGAGCTCGCGACCTGAGCCCGCGCGAGGAATCTGACGTGAGTTCGCGGCGGCTCGTGGCGCAACAATCACAGCGCCCGCGACATGTCGGTCAGAGGACCTAGCGGCGACCTGAGCGGTCGGTAATTACGGCGCAGAAATCATCTGAAGCTGAGCGCTAGCGCGGAACGCCAGCGCGTCGGCAAACGAAGGAGGATCTTGTACATGTACTGTGGCCTGCGTGATGCGTCGAATCCGAAGAGCAGGTGTGAAGAGATTTCCGACGTCGTGCCTCAATTCCATTTCAAGCCGTTTAGCCAAGCCCAATACGGCTGAGAAGTTGACGAGGTTCGTGGAGATGTTCCAAGGTGCCATCAATATTCCTTACTTGATGCCCGAGATATCTTGGGTTATGTGAAGTTTACGAAGGATGTGTTGCCGATAAGAAGAAGCTTGGAAATTCGAGGCGATAAATCTGTCTCGAGAGTGCGATCTTTGTCTTGCAAAAGAGTTGCCGCTCAGCGAGAAAGATCAAGGCGGCTTGCATAGCATGTGTCATCGGAGGGAGACATTCTCGAGGTTACGTGTGATTTGGGGCAAGCATCAATCGATGCCGTTGTCCATTTTAACCGATTGGAGATTGGGAGATCAAGCCGACCACCATAGCTCTTGGATGGAAGACATATCGGTGACTTATCCGAAAGGGATAGTGGAGGGCGTGCTCGTGAAAGTTGAATTTCATCTTCCGGTGATTTCGTTGTTCTCGATATGCGGAGGATGGGAATACCCTCTTATTCTCGGGCGACCATTCCTAGCTACCGGCGGAGCATTGATGAGCGTGCGAGATGGAGATCTCGCCAGGATGTCGAGGGAGATGAAAATCTCTATATGATGCTATGAAGCGACTGAGAAGACCATGGAAGATTGTCGAGTTATAAGCATTGTCGCCTCACTCAATCAGTTGATCCGGTGGAGTTTGTATCGAACTCGATTTTCTCACCATGAGACCTTGATGAGGCGTGTGGCGAGATTTTAGAGTATCTTGAGTCCATCGATGAAGTGAGGCCCAAAGTCGATGCCTTATTTGGATGTGACCGATTGGAGGAAGGGCGCGTGGTGAAGAGCGAAGAGACTACAGAAGATGGAGTTGAAAGAGTTCTTGGACCACTGCGGTATGCCTTCTTAGGCGGCGATGAGGCGTGCCGGTGATAATATCTTGGCTTTGGTGATGAGGAACACGGCGATGGTGCGTGTTGAGCGGTATAAGTGCGATTGGGTGGACGATTTACGATATCGAGGATTGACCTCGATTTGCATGCACGGATCTGTTGGAGAATGAATCGAGCGAAGGTGTAACCTCAGCGCCGATTGAATCCGGCAATAAGAGGTCGTCGAGAAAGAAGTGTTGAAGCTCTTAGGCGAGGCATGATCTATGCCATATCCGAGGCGGTGGGTTAGCCACTCAGTGGTATCGAAGGGGTATCACGGTGATCGAGGAGCAGACGAGCGAGCTTGTGGCGACAAGACTCGTAACGGGATGGCGGTTTGCATCGACTATCGTGCTCGAACACGGCCGAGGAAGACCATTTCCCGCCCTTTATTGATCGGATGTTGGACGGACTAGCGGGTATGAGTTCTCTTGTTTTCTCGATGGATATTGAGGTACAATCAGTTGCCATCGCCGAAGATCGGCCTGAGCAGCGTTCACTTGTCGTATGGAGTTTTTCGCCTATAGGCGAATGCCGTTGGATTGTGCAATGCTCAGCCACATTCAGGTGCGTGATGTCCATCTTCCATGGGTTGATCGAGAATATTATGGAAGTCTTTATGGACGACTTTTAAGTGTTTGGCTCTTGTTCGACCATTGTCTCCATAATTTGTCACAAGTCTTTGCAAAGGTGTGAGGAGGCGAATCTTGTTCTCAATTGGGAGAAGTGCCGTTTCATGGTGAAGGAAGGGATGTGCTTGGTCACAAAGTCTCGGCAGGGTTTGGAAGTGGATCGAGCAAGATGCTGTCGGCGCCTCCGCCTACAAATGTCAAATCGGTGAGGTTTTCTCGGTCATGCGGGTTTTATAGGCGGTTCATCAAAGATTTCTCGGCGATCACGAAACCATTGTGTGGATTGCTCGAGAAAGATATGAGTTCGTGTTCACGAAGAGTGTTTGGGCGTTGAGTGAAGTTAGCCACGATCTAGACTCGGTTTTGGTCTCACTGATTGGAGTCGACCATTCGGTGATGTGTGATGCGGCGATTGGGCGGTCGGTCTTTGTATTAGGCGAAGCGAGACAAGCTTTTCGAGTCGTCTATTATGCAAGTAAGACTCTGACTCTTCAAATGAATTACACCACCACGGAGAAGGAATTACTGCTGTGGTCATGCTTCGATAAGTTTAGACCTTATTTGGTGGAACCCCCCATCGTACACTGATCATGCCGCCATTAGTCATCATTAGCGAAGATTCGAAGCGAGATTGGTGAGATGGATCCTCCTTCTTCAAGAGTTCGACATGGAGATCAAAGATAGAAAGGGTTGTGAGAATGTGGTTGCCGACCACTTGTCCGATTGAGGCTTGATCGAAGGAGAGGATAGGAAGATTGGCATAAAGAGAACTTCGCCGAGCACATCTTGGCGTCATCGATCACACACCCATGAATGCGTTTTGTCAATTACTTGGTGATTGGAGTTTTACCTCCATCGTGCAGGTCGTTTGAAAAAGTTTCTTCACGATGTTAAGTTCTATTATTGAGACGATCCCGTCTCTACCGCGATGTGCGATGGTTTGATCGTCATTGCGTTCCCGAGGAGAATGGGAGAACATAATCCACGAGTGCCATAGCTCGTTGTGGAGGCCCGTTTTGCGTGCAAGGCGGCGAAAGTTTTCTGATGGATTCTTTTGGCCTTGATCTTGGATTGTCGATCTTTTATCAAGAGTTGTGATCGTTATCAAAGAGTGGGGAATGTCACTAAGAAAGGCAGATGCCACGAAAACCATCATGGAGGTGGAACTATTTGGCGTATGGGATCGACTTCATGGGTCCGTTCCCATATCTTGTGGCTACGTACATTCGCTTCTGTGGAGTCGTTTCCCGTTGGGTAGAGGCGATTCCAAGTATCACGAGCGACTCAAGGTAGTGATCAAGTTCCTTCACAAGAACATTACGACTCGATTTGGGTCCGGGCGTTGATCGGTGATGGGATCGCTTCAATAATAAGTGGCTAAGCGGCGTTCTGCCAAATATGGTGTGGCTGAGTCACCTCCTACCATCCACAAGCAAGCAGGCGGTGAGCTCGCCACCGAGAGATCAGCGATTAGAGAAATCGGTTGTTCGGTGAAGGTTGGGCTGCGGTTGGATGATGCTCTTTGGGCTTCTGGGATGCGTACAAAGCTCTCAGTATCTCCATATCAAATGGTATTTGGTAAATCCGCCATTTACGGTTGAATTGGAGCACAAAGCGTGATGGGCGACTAGGAGAATCAACATGGACTTCAGGAGGCGGTATGATGAAGTGACCAGCTGTTGGAGCTCGGCAGTGGAGGAATGAAGCTTTCGAGAATTCTCGGATATCAAAAGAGCCGAGAATTTCCACGACCTCCATTCGTGCCAAAGTTTTCGCGGGTAATGAAGTCTTACTTTACAATGCTCGACTCAGTCTATTCAGGAAAGCTCAAGTCATGATGGTGGGGCCGTGCTGTTCTGAGTGCGTTTGCGATGGGAGTTATGAGCTCACAGACTGGGGACAACATTTTTAAAGTGAGCGGCCGTCCTCAAATCATACTTCAAGTCACACTTGACCAGAAGTCGAGGTGACCAGTAAGCGAACCATGATCGAGTACCGTCGAGCTAGCGGCGATAATTCTAACTGGTTGGGGGTAACCACAGTTTTACTACTTTTGTTTTGTTGTTTTCGTTTTGTTTTGGTTGTGTTTACGTGTTTGTGTCGTGTTTGTTGTTTTGTTAGATCCCAGTTTAATAGCTTTCTTTAAAAAAAAAAAAAAAGTACCTAGCGACCACCTAGCGACTGGTCGAGACTGGAAGAAGTGGCGACGTTTTTGTCGGCGGCAGGCTCGTGACGCTTCGCGATCGCGAGCTCGAGCCAGATCGTCGCGACCGCCCTCGACCGTGCCACCGTGACCGCGTTTACCTTATTTCTTCCCAAATTGTAACCACACACACACGCGTTTTTTACGAAAGAGCGACAACCCTCCCTCAACCTGGCACTCTCTTTGATTTTCTTGCATTTCTCCATCAAATCCACCCAAGGTATGCTATATTTGTTTAATTCTTCATGGGTTTACTTTTATTGAGCATGATTAGGATGGATTTGTTCCATTTATCCTCTTGAGGTAGGTTTAATTAACTTTGAGAACTAGGGCTTATTTTGCTAGATTTGTGTGGTGTTTGAGCATGATTTGTCCATGATAGGTTTATTCACGTTTATACACGTATATTGGTTGTCTAATGTGCCTACATTGTTGATTCGGGTTAATAATTTGTGAAAATAGCCTTGAAACTTTCTGTCTGGCGTGCAGACATGACTGGACGCCAGCGTCTGGCATTCACTTGTATCCGTCATCGCGCCCGTGGCGGCAGTGCTTTACCTCCTAGCGACCGCTAGGTCTGAAGGTGATCGCTAGTTTTCGCCGAGCGTCCGACTTTGAAATTTTTTGGTGTGTGTGTGTTTTCCCATTGTGTGTTATCTTGCAGATCATATGACAATATGGAAATAATTTGATTAAGTTGAAGTTTGGGGATCTATATTGAGCATTTTGGGTTGGCGTTGTTTTGATTGTTTCATTCATACGGCTAACTTTAAAATTCTTTTTAGGTACAAATATGCAGCGTACTCACGGTCCTGGCGAAAAGAGCGACATTGTCTCCCTCACGGCAGAGACACGAGATGATTTCCACGATGAGCATCATGATGAGCATCCGGACGAGCCACGCATGGCACCACGGATGAATTCGATCCGAAAATTTTGGGTCGGAGGCGCGAAGTGACTCGTCGAGAAGCGTTGGGATAGATTGGTGAGACTACGGCATAGGCATTCACGTTTCATGTGCCTCAATACGTGTCGAAGATGGACATCACCAATGATGTGGCGTGGTTAGCCGAGAGGTCAGGGTACTCGATTATCCGACCAATTATCTTACACGGATCGACACTCGAATTCTTGTCGACTCTCCATATTACAAGGCAAGCGGCATGCGGACTACATCATGTTCGGCTCGACAATGAGCCGTCAACTCTCGTGAGCGAACTTAATGGAATCATCAATGGAATCGGAAGAAATTACGAGGGGCGTCAGTACACGGTCAAGCGTATGGCAAAGTTATGGGCGCGGACTCGAGCACACTCCATATTATGATGCCTCGAGATCAAAGGTAGCTCGATTCGAATCCGGTGATCCGTTCTTCCATCCTCGCATTCACCTTGCATGGCGTTCGAGCGCGCCTTGTCCTCTCACAGATATGAGCATTGATTGGGCCGTGTTCACGAGAAGATGCATGCGGCATGTTCTTAGCTCGGCAACTTCCATATCGATCCAGGTTTGGGTAATTCGAAGATATGTATAGGGGATTCGTTACCCCATTCTTGATTTCTTTGGGATTACGATTCGAGAAGTCGATCTCTCACGACATCTTCTGGACAAAGGCGTGCTATCGTCAGAGCGTTCTGAAGAGCACCCAGGCGTTACTTGGGCTGTTATATGATCAAAGCGACGATCAATCTTCCGCGCGATCCGAGGCTCCGGCATAAGCCGATACTTTACTCGGATCTGGCGGAATATGAGCTCCGCATTATGCATGGGCGCGGCGTGAGCAGCAAGGCGGTCGGCGAGCAACGCGCATGAAGAAACGACAGCCGAGCCCGAAGTGGCTCACGAGATAGCGCATATTGCACCGCCCGTTCGGGCGACCGGGATTTATGATCGATTAGATCACATAGATGGTCGTCTCAACCATATTGAGAACTTGACATCGATTATGGAGCGCGGCAAGCCATCTACGCAACAACAAGCACGTCTCGAGCAACAGCGAAGATGATGGAGATGATGCGGCAATGGAATCGATGGCGTGGATTTTATCCAGCCATATGTGACTTTCAAGGTAAGTTTTCTCTCCCACTACTCTTTTACGCAAACCTTATTGTTTCCACATGTTCACAATAAGTTTGGGGGATAAACGAGTTTAGTTGGTTGAGAATCTGGTTATGTTTTCTATGCTTTATAGGTTTAGTTGTTATGCTTTGGGATCTTTTGTGCGTGTTTTGTTTTGTTTTTCGTTTTTGTGTGCATCGATCAACGAGTTAAGTGAAGTATGTTAATCCATGTGGCAATGCGATATAAATTTTGGTGAAATTTAATGATAGTGCGCATGATATGTTAGAAAATGGCGTATGAATGGCGATGAGATGGCTTAGGCTTTTATTTTTCACCTTTGCTTATCTGTGAGACTTGAGCTTCACTTTGTATACATATCTTGTCTGATTTCTATTAATTGTGTGATATCGTGCATGTGATTGTCTTCTAGAACTTGCCGTGTTTACGTGTCGAGATTGCGATATGTGTTTGAATTTGGAAAGGATAAAGGCCATCGTTGTTAACCAACATCACCCAAACACTAACCCGATGATATATACCATTTGTAAGCCTTCTTTGAGCCTTTATTAGACTTTTCTTTCGATAAACGGATGATAGGAGGTGAGGATGGATATGGGAATCAAAGAGGTGAAATTTTGATATAGTGATGATGAGAAAAGTTTCGTTTAGAAAAACACATATGTGGTGAAGAATAGTACCTTTGTTGTATAAGATAAACCCTATAAGCTCTAGAAAAGAAAGAAAAAAAAATGTTAAGCTCACTATGAGTGTTGAGCATAAAGGTCTTCAATCAAAGTATAGGTACATACGTGGCATTAAAGCGTTGATTTGTACGTTGGGAAAGAAGAGGAAAATGGGCCGAGAGTCCATATGTGTCGAAAAAGTATAAATGGGGGTGCTTGGAATATTCTTGAGTCACTTAGCCATATTTTATCCTACCTTAACCAATGTGCCTACATTCTGACCTATGAAAAGACCTCTTTGATCTAATTTGAACACTGATGACGTGGTGGAGATATTAGAAAGCAGCGAAACTATGGTAAGATGTTGCATTGAATTGATCGTTGAGTGTATACCGTCCTACATTTCTTTATGAGTTGAGTGTATCCTATATTTTACACACATGCCGTTGTGAGGTTGAATTAAATAAGTTTTGCCGTCGATTGTTGTTTGTGTTGAGTTGGCTACGCGTCGTCATGTGCACTAATGTTTTGGCGTTGATATGTTTACGAGGCCTAGAATGGTTGTCATCTTTGCCACGCTCGTTGATCTTTCCTTTATGTCTTCTGTTTTGGTTTTGTTTGAGGACAAACAATGATTTAAGTTTGGGGTTTGATAAGCGCGTTTTACGTTTATAGTTGATATTTGAAGATGAGTTTAGCTCGTTTAATGTGCGTTTACGTATCGATTCCTAATGTTTTATCTATTTTTAGAAGATCTTGCTCTTGGGTGTTCTTTTGGTGTTGTGTAGGTCTATATGTTGAAAATCGAAGCAAGGAGCGGCCTTGCGAGCAAGGCTCTGTGATGGCGTGTTTAGCGACCACCTAGCGGTTCTAGGCAGCCAGCTAGGAAAACTGCGAGAACCCGACTACCGCGACCCGAAATCGTGCCCATGGCGAAGCCCGTCGAGAAAGCCAGTTGGACGATTTCTGCGACCACTTGAGTATGGCTAGCGGCCGCTAGTCGGTCGCGGTCGGCCGAGCGCAGGCGGGCGACCAGCGGGCGAGAAGGCGCATGAGACTTACTCAGCGACCACGCTGGCGACCGCGAAGGGTGGTCGCGAGCAGCTGTGCGAAGGAAAATTAGGGTTTGGGTGTGCATATATGGCACACCCCTCCATTCAAGTTGAGACCTACGATTCGAGCCTCTTTTCTCGGTTTTTCATAAGTTTTTGAGTTTTAGCTTTAGCTTCCATATTGTTTCATTCTAGAGTTGTTTTACGGATTGTTCTTCGTTAGTTTACGTTTTATTCTACGATCAAAGCGTTTCGTCGGACGATCTCGCAATTTTCCGTTTACCGAGGTTGGGATTGAGCCAGCGTGTTCATCAACGCTACATCACGGGTTTTATATATTTAAATTCCGTCTTTATGATTAAATCGTATTTCATTCCGTTTATTATGTCGGCTAGTTTTCGTTTCTAATCCACAGGGTTTGCATGATTCGATCCTATATGTTGTGATTCACATTATCGTTATTTACCGTCCATGCATTGATTCATGATTCGATTGTGCTTATTTATATGTGTTGATTTACGATCAATCTCGATGCATATTTAGTTGTCGGTTAATTACGTAATTGTGTTAATTGTCGATCGATATCGAATGCATGATACGAATGAGCCTTGAGTCGTGGCGAGATAGGATATTCGTAGGAAGCATATTCTTTGTGATCCGTTTGGAGTTACTTGTTTTCACCTAGAGGCGTAATGATAATAGGGAAAACTAGTAATCTCTGACCGCTTTTATAAATATGAAATTATCGGTTATATATGTGATCTTAATTTTGTTTGGATTAAAAATTGGTTAATAGGAGCAGGATAATCATATCGTTGTGGATAGGATTAATGCAGCCTAGGGTTAGTCGTCTTTATCTGCTTTTAAACATCCAGTGTTTATTGCTTTAATTTACTTCATTTTGTTACCTTTGCTTTGGATTGAGTTCGAAGCCACAAAATCTCACAAAACCATTTTGTTGCTTGGATAATGATGAATCCTTGTTGAGTTAGCTTACATGTTTTAGCATTACAATCCACATGGATACGATGCTTGTTTACCTATATTTACACCTTTCGTGTTAGAAAATTAAGAGATCGAGCTCGACATTTCAAGTCCGTCATCTCAGGTGCAATCGTGTACAAGTAATTGATTCTTGTATTATGAGTTGAAATTCTTTCGGCATTGCTTATAGTTTTCGATGATCTTTATATGTTTAGAATTGTATGCTATATGAGATTATTATGCATACAATTTGATTAATATCTAAGATGGGAAATGGGACATATCGATGTGATTGTCACGATGTTTAAGTTACGATTAATTAGGATGCGGACTACGCGCTTAATAGTATTAGAGTTAGGCCGTTGCTTTTCGGACGTCTGACAGCAGTTCGATGAGCCTAGGCGGAGGCGGTATCTGAACTTCTCGAAATTTCTCGAGCAGTTCCGTTGGAATTGGTTTCTGGTTAGGCAGCATGGGGTTAACGATTTCGATGCGATACTTTGACTGATTCAAGTCTTGCCAGCACATTGGCAAGGATGGGCTTCTTCCAGTGCCCTTGATTATATTGATTTTTCTAGAAATCCTGAAAAGTCGGGGAATTTCTTTGGATGCTATGATCTCGTTCGAGCATAGAATCGGGATCATCAAGGTCCATTCCCAGGTGACTATCTTTTTCTCGATCATTTTCATTTTCATATTAAATCGACTCTTTGTGGAGCATTATGTGAGTAGGATGATCTTTCTACGACTATCATTAATGTACTCTCTTGAAATTCTTGCTCAAGATTTGATGAGCGAGTTGATTTTCCTCTATTGATGGACTCGAGATATCCATCGTGGTCTTGATGATTGGTATTTAACCGCATTAAATCCATGGTTTGTTGATATGCATTCCATTGAAAATATTTCTTTTCCTATCCGGGTCGATGATACGAAATTGATGCGGATCTATTAGAAGCCGTTAGTTTGGCTTGCCTTCTTATTCGATTTATTTCGATAATCGATGTCTTCTCAGTTGCCTAGTAATTACATTTACGAAGTAGTTCACAGCTCTTACCCAATTCACGCGATTCTCACGACACTCGTCATAACTCACGAGTCGACCGATTTCGGTGATATTCTAGTTGTTTACAAGAGATTCATACATTTCAAAGTCACTCCTCACGAAGATGAGGGACGGTTCTTCTAGACCATCGGGTCTTTCAAGATCTTATCGGTATGAACTGAACATATTGAGTCCGTTGGTAAGTGCAAGCTTGAGTACCTCCCGGTCGATGAAATGTATTTCGTTATTGACCCATACATCCTATATCACGAGTTTAAAGTAATTTCACATGACAACAACCCCAATGCTCCTAAATCACGGTGCGGACTACAATGAAGAGAGATGGAACCGCATGGTTGCGGCGTCCGGATCTGACGATCCCGTTGGGAAGATGAGATCGAGCGATTCTTTGAAGAAGAAGCGACAACGGTGAAGCTGCGATAAAGAGGAAAATCACCGGGTGAAGAGCACGATCAGCGATAGTCATTAGTAGTAGATTACGTATGATAGTAAGGAATAGTAGATGTGGAGAAAGGAGGCATTTGATCACGGCATATCGGGACTAGATGGAATACTCGATTGAATTGTTTATTGCGAAAGAAGTGGCGAGATTTGCGTTTCTATTGCAATTAATTACATTGAGCTGGTTTTATAGCTTAGAGCAAGCTAATCTTCCGACTCTAGCTACCATCGATTCTCAATATTATGTATACTTGAGTCTTCCTAATGGTTCAAATTCCCATTTCTTGATTTTATTTATTTGTTTGTCGATTCGATTGGCTAGTGTTCTTTCTTCTTTTAAAGATGATGATGATGAGGATTTTGAACCCATTGATGTTAATTTTTCTATTCACGAGTATGGCGTTAGTATCTATACTCTAGAGATAGAGTCATCTTTACGAGATACTCGGTTGTCTATCTGAGTCGATGTAGCTTTTACACAATTCGATTTCTCTTAGCTCAGTACCGAAATGTTTCCTATTTACCTAGATTGGTATGGTCAGTCTTTCGCATCTCCTGATATCCCTACATTGATTGAGTCTATTTCTTTTCTCATGTTCCTAAAACTTCTTCCTTAAATGTTCCAGAAGAGACTCGAGCTAGTTTATCGAGACCTTGGTGTCTCAAGAATTTTATGTATGAACACGATTTTTATCGGTTGTTGGCACAACCTGACTATAGCCCCTAGATATCGATCGAATGTCTTTTGTGGTGATCTTGATATCCTTATACAGAGTAATTCCTTGTACTCATTTTCCGAGTGTGCTATTGATCCGCCATCTCCTAAGATTGAGAAAGATGTAGAGATACCAGACCCTAATGAAGCCATTAATAACAGTGAGAATGGAGTAGTAGAGATGGAAGAAGGAAATGATGTCAGCAATGATAGCCTTTGAAGCGAGCGAGGTTTGTAGCCACAAGAGTGGAAGTTCTGCGGTTTGTAGATAGTATGGATGCACATGTGTATATATGTGTATATCTGAGACTAGTGATGCTATAGATATCTTATGATGCGGTGGTGTGCTTGAGAAGCCGTCACCGAATATGTTTTGCCGAGATACCAAGCATTTATATGCTTGGAACTTCAATTGCAAAGTCTTCCTAGCTTTTGTAAATATCACGAAGAGGAAGAACAAGAGAGTGCAAATTCTCCTCAAGATTCGCATGCCTTCTCCTCATCAAGCGGATCGTAGAATTGTAGAGCCTTTTCGCATCAAAATCCTCCACCTCTTAATGAAGTTGATAGTCCGGTGATCTTGAAGAATGGGTTCGCCATGGCGAATTTTCAAGTTTCAGTGCTACGATCGAGTGACTCTATGCATATCCTTCCAGTTAAAAAGTGTCTGCATATTCCTGACGGGAATCACGTCAGAAAGTTCTTTCTCCTGAGCAATTGGAGAATTTTACGTGGCAACAATTCAAGAGAGAATTGTATGAAAAGTATATATATACCTCAAAGTTACAGCAACAGAAAAAGATTGAAATTTGCGAACCTGAAGCAAGGCAGGAAGACTGAGGCAGAATATTATAGTAAATTCTGCAGTCTAGCCCGTTATGCTCTTTTTAGAGTCGAGACAGATGAGAAAATGGCAGAATTGTTTTGTGCTAGATTACGCGAGATCGAGAATCACTTTGGCTAGCTTGACCTCCAATGTCGTATGCGAGAAGCGTTAGATCATGCATTGGACATGAAGATGGAAATACTCTGGACAAAGTGATGCTAGATCCAAATCTAGTACCTTTATAGATTCAACCATCAAGATTGCTTCTTACGGATCGAGTAAAGAATTTGGGAGAATAAGACCTTCCCAAATAAGAAGCGATGGCGAAGCAGGAGTCGGTTTACGAGACAATCTTTCCCAAGTCGGTCGAGAATGCAAGCGATTCCCAAATGTAGCAGTACATTCGGGTTTGCGAGGCGGGAAGTAATAGTTGTTATGCATATGGACAAGTAGGCCACTATGCAAGTCGATATTGAAGCGTCGAGAAACAACTAGTGATGGAGAAAGCGAGAACCATCCGAAGCGGATGCAACCAATGAAAGTCGTAAGTGGATATCCAAGTCGCGAGCTTAGTCGGATCGAGATGCCATTACATCAACCGCAACCGTCGTCATCGCCCGCCCAACCGTCTTCGTCGCCGTAACCGCAATCACCGGCGCCTCGACCGTACCAACCTCTATGTCAAAGGCATCGCCTCTCTTAAAAACAACACGAGCAGAATGCCGAGCAACTTGGCGGATGTTCTTAAACTCAACAACGAGCGTCTTTGTACAAGATTTAAGCGTGCTTACCCGTTGAATGAAGCTATCGTTATCATGCACATATGTTCTAACCTAGATTTGAACTAGGATCCCTTAAGCTTAGAGTGAGATCGTTATAAATGTTGCACCGAAGGCGTGGATCTTATATAGGAATGTCTTGGTTGACGCATTATGCAGCGATATGATGCGAGCAAAGAAATAGCGTTTGACCACGGAAGAGAACTACCTATTTTATGGTATTAAGAAGAAGAAGCCATGTTCCTATGATCTCGACCTTATAATTTGAAAAGGCGATGAAGAGCGAGGAAGATTGTGCTTACCTTGTATATCGAATGTTGATGTCAGTCAGAAGAAGGTAGGAGATGTACCGTGGTTAGAGAGTTTTAGGATGTTTTCTGAAACATTACGAGAACTACCGGACGGAACAATTAGAGTTTCTCCATTGAGTTTGAACCGGGATCGATACCGTTTTAAAGCACCTTATAGAATGGCCCCAAAAATTACAGAGTTAAAGATCGATTGCAAGAGCTTTTGGACCTAGGTTTTACTCGACCTAGTGTATCTCCTTGGGAGCGCCAGTTCTATTTGTCAAAAAGAAGGATGAAACTCTAAGGATATGTATTGATTACAGAAAGTTGAACAAGTTAACCTTGAAGAATAGGTATCCTTACCCAGGATCGATGACTTATTCGATCAATTGAAAGGTGCCAGTGTTTTCTCAAAGATTGACCTGAAGTCAGGATATCCTCAATCAAAGATTCGTCAGAAGGACATGGCCAAGATTGTTGTTCGAACGCGGTATGGCCACTACGAGTCTGTAGTAATGCCATTTGGCTTGACGAATGCACCAACTGTGTTTATGGATTTGATGAATTGTGTTTTCCACAATTATCTCGATAAAATTTGTTTGATGTTTATCGATGATATTCTCGTGTACTCGAAGAACAAGCAAGAACACGAAGAATAGTTGAGAACCGTTCTCTGAGACATTGAGAATAGAGCGATTGTTTGCTAAGATTTGAAAATATGAGTTTTGGCGAGAAGTGAATTTCCTTGAACATATCATTACAACGGATGGAATCGAGTCGACCAGCTAGAGTTAATGATGCAGCGATTGGAAATCGCCGGCGACCTGAATAAAGACTCGAAGTTTCTTGGGTTTAGTAGGACATTACCGAAGGTTCATAGAAGGATTCTCCAGATTTGCGAGAACTATGACTCAATACCTTCAAAAGGAATTATGTCGATGAACGAGAATATGAGGAAAGTAGTCGAGAGTTAAAAGCGATTGACTACCACGCCGGTTTGGCAATACGAGAATGAGAAAAAGGGTATACTTTGTATCCGATGCATCAAGGGGACTAAGAATGGTCCGATGCAGAAGGAAGAGTGATAGCTTATGCTTCACGATAGATGAGACCCCAGCTCGTATATCCTATATCACGATCTAGAATTCAGCTATTGTTCATGCTCTAAAAGGTGGAGACATCTTTTACATGGATCAGTGTGAGATCTTTCACGATCACAAGAGCACGAAGTATTTCTTGACGAAATATTTGAGCATGCGTCGAAGAAGATGACTAGAGCTAGTAAGCGATCATGATTGCGAGATCAGTATCTCCTAAAGCGAATGTTGTGGTGATGCTTTCGGTGAAAAAGCTAAATCCGGTTAGGATTAGTCCTTACTCGAGAGAGGAGTTGATCAAAGAGTTTGAAGAGGTGAGTTTGCAAGTGATGCTACCACGAAATTGCGAAGGTAGTCGCTCTTGTCGATACCCGATATGAGAACAAGAATCGCGAAGGATCGAAGATAAGATCAGCGGATAGAAAAGCTACGAGTTAAGATCAAAGCAGAAAAGGCGGAAGAATATCACGAAGTTAGGGATAGCATGATCATATTTAAAAACATGATGTGCGTACCCAATAAGGATGATTTAAAGAGCGAGATTATGAGTTAAGCTCATAACACCTACACGCCACACCCGGAAGCACAAGTATATAGTGAGATCTAAAGCAAGGTTTGTGTGGGTAGGAATAAAGCGAAAGATAGTCTCGTTTGTTGATCATGTTAACATGTCGACAAATTAAATCTTTACACCAGCGTATGGTAAATTGCAACCTTTGGAGATTTCCTCGGTGGAAATGAGATCACATAGCTATGGATTTCGTGACTAGTTTACCCAAAATGAGCGTGATAATACAACTATTTGGGTGAAATCTCGATAAGAGATGAGTCAAGAGTGAATTGCAATCTGACGTTTCGTCCACAAGCGGATGGTCGATCAGAAAGAACCATATAGGCGCTAAAGATATGATCGAGAATCTTGATATAAGAGCAAGAAATCAGCGGTGGCAGTCACGCCATTGATTGATTTTCGCATACTACAACAACTACCAAGCAGCGATTTATATGACTCTTTATGAAATCTTTCTGACGAGAAAGTGTAGATCACGCTTTTGGGACAAAGTTGGAGAAAGACAAGTGCTTGGAAAAGAAGCGATTGAAGAAATGGTCGTAATCGTGCGACAAATAAAGAAAAGAATCGAAGCTCAGGCGTCAAGTCTCAGCGAGATAAAAGGCGTGCGGAGCTAAGCTTGAGATTGAAGACATTGTATTCTTGAAAGTATCTCGTTCGAAGGAATACAACGCTTTGGAATTAAAGGAAAGCTTGTGCGAGATTCGTTGGGTATGCGAGATTCTGAGAAGAATTGGACGATCGACTTACAGATTAACTTTGCCTTGAGTTTCGGTAATATCTATATGTATTTCATGTGTCATGATTCACGAAGATATGTGTTTGATCGAAAACACATCATATATCGAGAATATTGTTCTGAACAATATCTAAGCTATGAAGAAAGCGAGAATGTATTCTTGATCGAAAGAATCAACAACTAAGGAATAAGTAAATCCCTTTAGTCGAGATTTCATGGAGGCACCATGGCTGAAGAAGCGACTTGAGAATTAGAAGAAAGATGAAGAGAAGTACCACGAGCTATTTTCGGAGGTACTAAATTTGAGACGAAATTTCTTTAAGGGAGAGAATGTAATACCCAGATTTTCATAGCTACGATTAAGCGCTAAGTCGTAATTAATTAGGAATTAATTACGTGGTGACTAGGAACAATGCATCCTCGGATGAAATTTCATAAAGTTTTAACTTAAAATTTATTTTAGAATTTCTGATTGATTGATTTAACAATAAATTTTTATTTATTGTTTAGTTAGTTTAATTTTAGAAGAGTGATTTATAAAGATTTCAACTCACTAGTAATTTCTATATTTCAAATCGAGTTATCTTGATTGATTTAATAAATTAATAAGGATGGATTATATCCTTATAATTTTTGAAAATATGTATATGTTCGGTTGAAGACTTAACGTCCTTACCGAATTGGGCTAACATTAAAATGTAGTAATAGGCCCAGTGCCCATCAAAGCTTATAGAATAAGCTAAAGAGAACATACTTATGAAATAAGCTAAGAAAACTCTAGAACTTTGTAACTTTTGAGAAGCCATTTTTAACTTATCGAAGAAGACTTATATTTATATGGAATTAGTTGCAAAGACTTTACTTATCCCATTTCTCCCCTCGTTTTGAGAACCACCACACGCACATTAAATTTTCTTCTTCCAAATCCGAGATCGAGCTTCTAATCCTTTTCAAGTTGGTAGATCTACGTCTTAAAGAGGTAAATCCTTAATCTATTCAAGTTTTGAAGTGAAAACAAAGATGAAAAATCTATTCCCATCTTCCTAGGTTTCGGCCATGATAGGCCTTGTTTCACAAGTTTTGTTCTTCAATTTTAGTTTATATATGAATAGATCTACCTATTAGAAGTGTTATTTTGTGTGAAAACAAAGAAAATCCTCTTTCAAGCTCTATATGTTTGACCACTTTGGGCTGGGCTTGAAATTTTGTTCTTGATCTTTAGTACATAAATGCTTAGATCTATCCTTTTTGAAGTGAATTATGTTTGATCTATGGTTTGATTTGTTATTTTCATGAAAAACCTAAACTTTAGTCGAGAACCTAATTTTTATGTTGAGGATTTGTTGTATATTTCTTGAATCAAGCACTAGATCTATGTAATTAAAGACATTTGAGCATGTTTAGAGTTAATTACGGAAACAAAATCGAAACCCTAAATTTCTTGTGAGGACCGAAAACTAAGCCTTGATTTGAAGATGATTTGGCTTTGATTTGTTTAAAATAAGTTTGTAGTTATGTAATTGTATACCTATGATTGTGTTTTATGAAAGAAATTAGAGTTTAATCAGCGTATATGAAAAACCCTAAATTAAAGTGCACATGTAATGTCGAGAACTTATCGTATTTATTTTATTTGAGATGTTTGATTTCAAAGTATGATCTAGTATATTAAATTAGCTTTATTTTGAATTATTGAGATTTTCTATGCTTACGAAAAGTTAGATTTAGTTAGTTTGAGTATTTCAAAGGATTTTGTGATTTTGACTTGATATTTGAAGTTGGATTTCAAAACATAGATTCTTATGAGTATATAACTTGATCAAGAGACTTACTTGATCGAAGTTCAAACGGAAGATTAAGCTAAAGATTTTCATATATATATATATCGTTATGATATCCCGTATATATATGGAGTTGAAAAGATTTAAGTTCTCATAAACTACATTCTTAATAAGTTGAATAGTTTAGTTTTGGATGCATTGACCTAGCGACTTAGCTTAATCATAGAGTATCGAGAGAGTTTTAGTAGAGGCTCGAGAGTTAGAAACTCTTAGTTCCTCTTCCTCGTATTTATTCTTCTTATTTCCTTATTAAGGAACAAGTGGGCAGAATAGAGATCGAAAGGAAAAGGCAGAAAGTCTCGGTAAGCGATTTCGGTGGGCTTTCTAAACTAAAATATGTTTATGCACAAGTTTATGATATTGAGCATGTGAATTTTATAAAGTTAATTGACTTTTTGTTTTGAGCATATTGCATATTGCTATCTACGAGATGGGCGATATCGCCCTATCTTTGGACGATTTGCCGATGAGGGTTTGTGTACCGCAGTGATCGTGAGCTAAATGGCGATCACGGTGTTTGAGAAGAGCCTACTTACCGAGAAGTGCGTAATATGGTGTTTATTTAAGATTTGTCTGCAGACATGTTATGATGAGAATTGTTAGCGCGTGCATTGATCATGAAGTAAGAGATTTCTTAAAGCATGATTCATAGGATATTCTTAAAACCGCGTGAATCTAAGAAAGTGGCAAGTCGATTATATAGCTCTAAGAGCATGTTTTAATTGTTTTCGGCAATTGCCTTGAGTGCATCAAGTACTCATGCCTGCATGTATTTTGCGGTAGTGCGGGAGATGACAGCGGAGATTGAATCTTGGCGAAGACCTCTTTGTCATGTTTTTATGTTTGCCCGGGTTTATGTCTTCACACATAAACTTCGGCTACTCTTCTTTGCCAACTCTTGTTATGATTTTGATGTATTATGATCTGAGTTCGATGGGTTAGACATTTGATAGACATGTTTGAATTCACGTCAAAGATCATGGCATCGATTCTTTGAATTTATTGTATCGACTTTGGTCATTTGGATAATCACATGTCTAATGACTCGTCTTTCTTTAAAATGACAATTTGTTTATATTTGCGAGTCTCTTGAAATAGTTAGTCATTTCATTTCCTTCCGTCCGTCATACTTGATTAGTCGGTTAATCTGAATTAGATAGGTCGGGGTGTGACATCAGCAGACCCGCCTTTTTAGCTACAGGCCGCTTTGGGCTTTGAGTTCTGGGCTATGCATTCTATTAAAGTACCGATTCTGTTTTTCTGTTTTTCACGTTTCTGCATGTCGGGATGTTTTCCGTTGTACCGAGTTTTCTAAAGGAAGTACATGCCCGGGTTATCCATTTTTAACATAGTTTGTCATTCCATGATACTCGTTATGCATATTACTTATGTTTCCATTTTCATGCATCGATTTTGGATGATTTATCCTGGATTTGAGGATAGGCATCGATTTTTAAAGCTTATTCGCTGCTAAGTATCGTGTCAACTTGCATGCATACGTATTTTGATTTATAGGTCTTGATGCCCTGAACATATTTTCCTTCTGCATCGGGTTGATTTGAAAACCCGGAGAGTGCCAAATGTGGGTTCAGAAAGTCAAAAACCCCCATTTCGTTTCGATCTTCGTTTGGATCAGGTTTTTGCTTTGCTTTGTGGGATGTGACTCCAAAAGTTGTTTCATCTTGTTACCAGGCACCTACCAGTGCGATCGGTGAAGTTGTTGGATCTGCGGATAGCTCCCAGTTGACATTTTTGTCAATTCAGGTTGGGTTATATATGCTTATTTTGAGATATTTACTCTGATATTTCGAAAATAAAACATGTGCGTCGTAAAATGTTTTAACAAAGTTATTCTTGTTCTCGATCCGAGATGTGGTTCTATTGTGATTGTGCGGATCTCTATTTGGTGGGTTGATCACCGTCTTGAGTATTGATGCGTGATGACCCGACTTTCCAATGAAATGCGGATCATATGGATGCGTCGCGGTATGATAAAGTAGCGGAAATAAACATAGCTAATCAAGGCGATCAACCAATCAACTACTTAATAGCATAGGTTAAAGGGATAAACAATCGATACCGACTCAAGTCATAGAAAGACTTGTGAAAGGGGTTCGAGTTGACATAACTTGATCGAGGCGAGAATTTAAAGTGCAGTGCGACCTCGATTCAATCACGGAAATAGCGGTTATAATCAAAACATTAATAATATCGAGTTAGGCGGCAAATAAGCATGTGGACATGCGTATGACGATGCGTGCCCAGGTTCTAGAAACCATTCTAATTAAGCATCAAAAATAGTTTACTCTGCACCACCTACGCTCATCGCCGATCCTTGCTCGACTGCACATCAAAAGCGAAATGCGGGGCTAAGTGCAAAGTACTCGGTGGACTCGTTGCGAAAACATTTTCTTTGTCAAAAGTTATTAGCGCCCACAATAGCGCATGAGGATTTTAGTTAAAGACTCGTACACATCAACTGTTGATCGTTTTCAGCGTTCGGCGAACTATTTCATTCACGTTGTTTCATATCGATCATTCATTCATTCATACAGCGCACTATAGGGTGGCCCTTACACATAGTCGTCGTGGACGGTCGAGTAGCTAACCTTAACACACGATCACATGTACACAATCCGAGTTAGTCCTTGCTAAGTCGGATCCGATCGTTACCCTTTTTTGCGTTGGTGGACCAACACGTTCACATACCACATTGATATACCAATCTCGGATAGGATAACAACAAAACATAAACATTTGGCGATCGATAACATTTCATGTGATAATATTTCATAAAGCTTTGTAAAACATGCTTTGAGATATGCATAACATTTTCGTTTCGAGAAAGACCACGCTAATCAAGCTAGTGGTTCTAAAGAAGCGGTGTGATGTTCTTGCCTGCCGACTACGTCACGATCAAACCGCAGCCGTAAGAAAATAGCGTTTCTTAGATTCTTTCTATTGATCGAAGGTGGTTTATAAACTCGACTTAAAGTTCCCAATTAGGGTTTCTTTATGATTTTATGTGATTGTTTTAAGATAATTTCTATTATCTTACATCCCAAAAGACTTGGGCGGTTATTGAGGATGATATCGACGCAACCATGGTCATACCTCCTCCCAATGATCGAAGACTATCCGTGAGATAGTCGTGTGGGAGACATGTTCATGGATTGAACTTCCTTCTTCCATCTTACGCCAAGATCTCTCGTTCATTGTGTGAGAAGATTGTCGATCAATTGCCCCAAACTTACTCTCGAGACTTGACCAAATATCGATCGCGTCTACCAGTAAATGATCTTTGCATTACTGTGCTTTGGACATCGTAGTCATCATATAGCATTTAGCCATATTGTTTGACTTATTCAAAATGCAGCTTGACTCTCGGCTGCTCATTAGTCGATCGTCGATGGGGCATCGGGTTTAGGAGTAGTGAGAACAAACATGTGTTCTTTAGAACATATTCCATGTTTCGTTTCCACTCGATAAAATTTGGACGGATAACGGAGTTTTGTGCGAGCATATTGATAATCGGCGTAAGAGACATATCTGAAGCGATAATGTAAACACATAAGCATCACGATCGCATATAATTACGTAACAATAATATTGTAACCTTTTGATAAAACAATATTAATTGAAACCTCGATCGCCAGGAATCCCACGATGAACCCTCGACCGGACTAAAATATACCTTTTAGTGGTTTAATTTCAATCCATGTCAACTTATCCTTATGACAAATGAAATTAATGATTGGACCTTACTAGACCACATCACTATACTTGAGAAGGACTTGGCGGAAGTTGTACTTGGTGTCTAAGCGATGACCACAATTTTAACTTGACGAAGATGAATTCTTAGAATTGGTATACTCACTCGGACCATACGCTTCGATTCAAATTCTTTTGTTATCTCATTTTATATCTATCTACAGAGAACTTATGAAAATCGCGGCATGCAAACCGCAGCGTGTGGGCGTTTACACATGAAACTCCAACCTCAATAGATTTAAAATGTTTTATTTAGAAATCTCGTCTAACAAACTTATGATAAGCAGTGCTGAAGTAAGCCGCAGCGTGTGGGCGTTTACTCACGGTCGTCTCGGCTTTGTTTAGAGATCAAAAGTGGAGATGTCTTGACATTTTAATTTGAAAAATTAATTTGTCGGGTTGCTTAGCTTAGTCTTTTATTCAAAAGGTTTGTCCATGCGAGATCACGTAATCTAGCATGCTTTTCTATAGAACTCGACATGTAAACATGCCATGCGAGAATTCTAAAATATGCTTGATAAGCGATAAACCTAGCATGCTTACTATGCGCATCCAATTACGTAAAACACTTAAGGTTTGTCGGCGTAATATAACATACATTACTCTGCGTAATTTAAACATCCACGACATGCATATGAGCGATAAAAATAAAATAAGCGTTCGCCAGCGGCGATACGTGAAACACCGTACAATTAAATCTAATCTATTACATAGATTTACAAAATACGATAATTAAACTTGACGGGCCTCGGCGTGCGCGAGCGCGGACGGATTAACAATTGGGCCTCGCGTGGGTCGAGGTAGCTAACCTTAACACACGACAACACATGTACACAATCCGAGTTAGTCCTTAACTAAGTCGGATCCGATCGTTACTACTTTTTAGCGTTGGTGGACCAACACATTCACATACCACATTGATATACCAATCTCGGATAGGATAACAACAAAACATAAACATTTGGCGATCGATAACATTTCATGTGATAATATTTCATAAAGCTTTGTAAAACATGCTTTGAGATATGCATAACATTTTCGTTTCAAGAAAGACCACCGCTAATCAAGCTAGTGGTTCTAAAAGAAGCGGGTGTGATGTTCTTCCTCGCCGACTACGTACGATCAAACCCTTCATAAGAAAATAGCGTTTCTTAGATTCTTTCTATTGATCGAAGGTCGTTTATAAACTACGACTTAAAGTTCCCAATTAGGGTTTCTTTATGATTTTATGTGATTGTTTTAAGATAATTTCTATTATCTTACATCCCAATTCAAGATATATTACCTCGTCGTTCATAGGTGAACTTGATTATGAATCACATATTCCGAGTCTATCCTTGACTCTCAACCTTAGTTTTATTATAACGTTATTACGTTATAGGTTGTTGGTAATCAAATTATGATTGGTAAATTAGGATATTCTCAAGCCACTAACTAGACTTAACAATTTTGGTTACGTCTTAGTAGGTTATGCTTGACGACTTGTCGTATTAACACGATAATTAAAAGAGGAATATTGACTTACAATTCAAGTGGACATATGCTATCATGTAAGTAATTAGTACTTAAGAATCAATGAAGTACTTCGGGAATATTAACTCGGCTTTTGAGGCATAAGGATCGACATCTTATGTTCGAATCATTGCTTACACATTACGACATTGTGTATTTAACTTGTCTCGCCGGAGGTTACATATGTCGTATAATCGTTATTCATTATCGAGTTGTGTTTACGCCCAATTAATATCGTATTGAGTTTTCGTTATTGAATATTAACGTTGTAGCTCGACTTTTGGTTTTTCTAACGTAGGAACTCACGTTTGAGTATCCTTTCATTAATAAAAACCCTAATTTGTGTCTAACTTCGATTCTCGTTTATTCCGTCTTAAGTTATCGAAATTGGTCGATTTCTTTTGGATTCTCGTTCATATAGTATTATGTTGTTTACGTTCGGGGTTTTGGTTTGTCGGTTCAACATAAACATAAACATTCAACATCAACAAAACCATACACAACATAAACTATACTAAGCATTAGAAAACCCTAATTTCTAATGTAATACACAATCATTGTGTAAGTGTGCATAAGTGTTCCATTCATTCATCCTATTCACAACCATTTGTCCAAAGTTTCATATTACTATCATAACATCATTTATCAACAAGATTAAACCCATACTTAGCCATTTTATTCGTTTTCGATAATTAGCAATAATTAGTATGTGCGTCCAATAAATTCAATAAAATCACATCATACTCTATCATACTATAGGATTTAATTACCAACTCAAAATCATCATATAAATTTTAAACCATAGTTTAAATTGCCTAAAGCTTTCGGTCATCATGTTTCTTTTTGCCTTAGTGTTCAATAAATCCCACAAAAATTATATCATGCTTATACTATGTACTAAACATGGAATATCACTTCATATCATACATTAAAATTTTAAAATCATGCTTTTCATCCTAAAACTTTTGGTAGTCACATGAACATATATATACATTTTAAATAAATGACAATCTTGCACAATATGGTTATATATGTAATAGCATGTAATATTAACACCAAACATTTACCAATATTCATAATATTACACATCTATTATTTTCAACAATAAAAATCAAATAAATAACTACATATATATATATAAATACGGTTTCTTAAAAAAAATAGGAGAGGTGTTTGAATAAATTCAAGGTTAATGTATAATGTTCATATCATACCCTAAACACCATATCTCAACTATTTTCCTCAACCAAAAATCAAACAATAAACATATATATATATATATAGTATTCGGTCATAATAAAATAAAATAGGAGATGTATTTCAAAAATCCCAAGATTTATATATGATGTTCACATCATATATTAAACACCATATCTCAACTATTTTCAACAAAAAAAATTAAAATCAAAGCCTAAATAAAGATATAAACTCACGGCTTTTTCATAATAATTTCCAAAAATTACTGAACAATTATGATATTTATTATACATGCTTATAACACATTAGCAAGTAACAATATCAAATAACATTCACAAAATCATGCTTTAACATATTTAAAAATAAATAAAGCATAAATCGAAAAAAAACAAACATGCTCCAAAAATTATGAAAATTTTATAGTAGCCTTAGAACATTATTCTAAGAATTTTTCATTCATGGGTTAAGAGCAGTTGAAGGCTCTAAGGTCACGAAAATAAATGAGGAGCAAACTAGGGTTTTTAAACCCAAAATTCAAAATAAATATTCCACTCCATTAGGATGGAAGAGGATGATGAATAATACCCTCTTATGGTCTTAGGAGGATTATTTGAGAGTGGGAGAGGTTGGGGAGGGAGGATTTGGGGTTGAAAGTTTGAAAAGTGTAGAGAGAAAGTTTGAAAAATGAAAGGAAATGCAAAGGGGAGAATGAATCTGACCTTGGACGTCTTCCCCCTTGTTATTCAGACCCTAGGGCTGTTATTTCCCATTTTTGTATGGTCTTGGTGGTAGTTGAGAGGTGGAATGGTCAAATTACCCGTTTTGGTATGTTAATACCGACTCTTTAAGTTTTAACGCACTTTCGATCGATTTCTCGGAACCTTAAGGTTCTATCTTATTAAATAGCCTTTAAAAGACTTATTTTAATGTTCATAAAAATTTCACGAAGTTCGGACGTCGTCCGATAAGTCAATTCCGAGTTATCGCGAAAAAACGGCGTTCGGCGATAAAAAAAATGCTCATTCAAAATTCTATTGAAATCTTAAGCTTTCATAATTAATTTGAGTCTTATAAATCATATTTTATTGATTTAGACCCTCGGTTCGAGTTTCGGGTCGTTCGGATCAATTTAGGGTTTGCGGTATATTTTACCCGTTGCGGTTAAGTTCTTGAGAATTCCTTTGAAATTGATTCTTATAATTTCTAAATTCATAATAAATTATTCCTTCATGATTTTGGTTGTTATCACCATTTATTACGATTAGCAGATTTGGAAGTTGTTAGGCTCGTAAATAGTGTTTTAAGGCGGCCAAGGCAAGTATGCGAAAAATACTCATTCTTTGCATTCTCACATGTTTTCGTGTGAGGATTCTAAAAATGAAATCCGTTCATGGAGATTCATTCTCGATCTTTCATTCTATGTTCAGGCTACTCAGAAAACCCTAATCCGGTAGGACTAGTTATCAGTTTTTGATTTCTTTAGTATTCGATCTCCGAATCGATTCTAATTCGTTTCATTGGTTTCCTTAAACATAATTAAGGACTAACTACTACAAATAATTGGTCTAAGCATCACCAATTAAAGTTTTAAATTTTTCGGGTTATTACATACCATCCCCTTAAAAAAATTCGTCCCGAAATTTGCTAACCTTGGAAAAGATCCGGGTATTTCTCCCTCATGGCTGATTCTAGCTCCCAGGTTGCTTCTTCTTGTCCATGGTGTCTCCATAGGACTTTCACTAGCGGTATTTCTTTGTTCCTTAGCCTTTGGATACGTCGGTCCAAGATTTGGTAAGCGGGTTCTACGTAACTCGTATTGTCATCGAGGATAATATCATCAGCGGTATCACATGGTGGGATCATGTATGTCTTTCTTAGTTGTGAAGCGTGGAACACATTGTGCACGTTTCCAAAACTTGGCGGCAATGCAAGTCAGTAGTGGCGGTCCTATTCTCTTGAATTTCATAGGGTCTATGAAGCGTGGTCGCAACTTCCTTTGATTCCGAATCTCACGATCCTTTAGATGGAGAAATTTTCAAGAAGACCTTGTCTCCCTCTTCAAAATATAGCTCGTGCGACGCTTGTCGGCGTCGTCGACTGTCGGTCTGGGCCTCCTTGATCCGTTGGCGGATGCATCGCGAGATCTCAATCATTTCTCCCACGAGTCGGTCCTAACACTCTCCTTTCTCCCACTTCATTCCGGTAAAGTGGTGACCAACATTTCCTTCCGTAAAAGCGCTTCGTGCGGGGCCGTTCCAATAGTAAACGGTAGGCTGTTATTGTAGGCGAATTCCACAGTGGTAACACTTGTTCCCAACTTTCTCCTCTATCGAGGACAACGGTCCTCAGCATGTCTTCCAACGTTTGAATGGTCCTCTCGGACTGTCCGTCCATCTACGGATGGAACGTGGTACTGAAATGTAGTCGTGTCCCCAGTTCCTTTTGTAAACTCATCCGAATGCGGGCGTAAATTTGAATCTCTATCGGGCGTGATAGTCTTTGGAACTCCATGTGAGCGGATAACTTCTAACGAGCATAACTGTGCTAGTAGTGTCTCGACCCATGTGTTATTGGAATGGGTAGGAAATGCGCGCTCTTGGTCAGTCGATCAATGATGACCCAAATAGCGATATTCCCCCTTTATGATTTGGGTAGCCCGGTAACAAAGTCCATGGCTATATCATCCCATTTCGGTATGTCTAGCGGTTGTAAGGTCCCATACGATCGTTGGTGGAGTGCTTTCACTTGTTGTACGTCAAACAACGTTCCACAAATGAAGCCACATCTCGCTTCATTCCATCCCACCAAAATTTCTCTTTGAGGTCTTGGTACATTTGGTCTTTGCCGGGGTGTGCGGTATAAGAAGTCTCATGGGCTTCCTTCAAGATTTCTTCGAAGTTCTTCGCCTGTTACGCACACTCTCCCGTCATACAACAAAACATTATCTGTTACGTAAAATTCTTGTGGTTATTGTCCTTAATCTTAGCTCGTATTTCCTCTAGCTTCTTGCTCTTCCTACGAGCTTCTAAGATTCGGACTCTTCGTCGGGATTGCAATCAATGTTGCAATCTGACCTCTATCGTCAAAGACGTCTACGACTTCGATGTCCATCCTCTGAAATTCTTTTATAAGTATTTCCTCATGGTGAGGAGACATCCCAAGCTAGGATGGGATTTACGACTCAAGGCATCGGCTACAACATTAGCCTTGCTCGGGTGGTAATTGATACCACAGTCATAATCTTTCACTAGTTCTAACCATCTCTACTGCCTCATGTTAAGATCATACGCTCAAAGAAATATTTCGGGCTCTTATGGTCGGTATAGATCTCACATCTAACTCCATAAAGGTGATGCCTCCATATTTTTAAGGCATGTACGACCATTTGCTAATTCCGGGTCATGCGTGGGATAGTTCGACTCATGTAGGCGTAATTGCTTGGGCGTAAGCAATAACCTTACCTTCTTGCATTAGTACACAACCTAGTCCATTCTTTGAAGCATCCGTGTAGATTGTGTATTCTTTATACGCCTCGGGTCTTTGCTAATACAATCTTGTCGTCGATAATTTCTTGATCTCGGAAACTAGCCTCACACTCGGCGGTCGGTGTACTTGATTCCTTTCATCAACAGTTGGGTCATGGGTCGGGCTATCGTTGAGGATCCCCGATAAATCTTCGATAGTAGCCGGCGGTCTAGAAACTCAATTTCATTCGGGTTCTTTAGTGACTCCCATTCTCGGCTATATCGTCTTGAGGGGTCTACTTTGATTCCTCGGCGGACACAATGTGACCCAAAATGTCACCGCCTAACCAAAACTCACACTTGCTAAACTTGGCGAAGAGTTGCTCTTGCCTTAACGTTTGTATACAGTTCTCAAGTGCTCTTTGTGTTCTTGGTTATTCTTAGAGTATATTAGGATATCGTCTATGAACACTAAGAAGAATTTGTCTAAGTATGTGTGGAACACCCTATTCATAATATCCATAAATACTGTCGGGGCATTTGTAAGTCCAAAGGGCATCACGATGAATTCGAAATGACCATACCTTGTACGGAAAGCCGTTTTGGTACATCCTCGGTCTAATCCTCAATTGGTGATATCCCGACTTTAGATCTATCTTTGAAAAGACTCGCCTGCTCCTTTAAGTTGATCAAGCGGATCGTCGATTCGGGGTAAGGGTACTTATTCTTAAGAGTTATCTTTTTAACTCTCGATAGTCTATGCACGTCCTCGATGTACCATCCTTCTTTTCATGAAAAGGACAGTGCTCCCCATGGAGACACCTGGGTCTAATGAATCTAACTCAAGAGTTCTTGCGGTTGGATCTTTAATTCCTCAAGCTCTTTTGGTGCCATCGGTATGGAGCTTTTGACACCGGGCGGAACCTGGTTCGAGGTCGATCGTGAACTCGATGCGTCGATCCGCGGTAATCCCGTAGTTCATCGGAAAACGCGTCGGGATACTCCTTCACGATCGGGCGTCTTCTATCCTCCTCTCGTTCGATCTTCCTCACGGAGGTAGGCGAGGTAGGCATGGTTCTCGGTCTTGTTGAGAGCGTCCTTGCTTGTAGTGCGGATATAATTGGAACTCTCCTCCCATGTTGATCCCGTGAAAGTCGGTAGATTCCTCTCCGGTGTTGGAAAGAAATTTTCTTTCATTACAGGATGGTCGCACTATGTTCGGTTAACCAATCCATTCCTAGGATTATGTCCACATCCGTCATAGGTATGGCGTGAAGGTTATCTGTCATGACCTTAAGTGAGCCTAGTCCAAGTTCTAGCTTGAGCATCGTGGGTTACCGTTCTTATGCCTCTCTTGGGAAGAAATTCTCATAATTTGTTCGGCGCATTTAGGGTCTAATCCTAAGTTCTCTACGATGCTTGATAATAAAGGAATGCGGCGCGATGATCAAACAATAGGATATGAGGCATTTGGAGGTATTCCATACCGCCAAGTTTCCTTAGTTCATGGCGGCTCTTGCGGAAGTCTCTTTCTAGTTGAGGCGTGAGCCCTCGCTTCAGGTGGTGTTGTTGCCGATAAAGTTGTTGTGGTTGTTAATTTCCGCTTCTTGTTGTTGTTGTTGTTGTTCTTTGTGGGCTGTAATTTGTTGAAATTTGTCGGTCTTGCTCTGCGGTTGTCGCCATTATTGTCGTCGTTGCGCCGTGGTTGATATGGTTGTTGATTCGGTGATAATCTTGAGCTGTTGTTGGATCGGTTGAGCTTGGATAGCCGGACCGGTTGGACTTGGTTGGGCACATTCGGACGACCATTTCCTCCTTGGCGTGTCGAGGCGATCCACAGAGTAGTGGCCTTCGGCCACACTTAAAGCATCCGTCATTCGTGAATGCGCATGCCCCTTATGACTCCTACCTTTGGGTCACATGGGAGCTTCACAATTTTGGTTTCCCCATGGATCGCGGGTACTATGGGCGTCCATTCCCTGCCCGTGCCCGGATGGCACATTATTTCCTTGCCATGGCCTCCCTGTCGGCCTAGCAGATGTTGGATCCTTGCCTTGGTGGGGTCCTTCCCACTTCCTCTTCCGCGATCTCCTTGGTGAGTCGGGGATGCATGCGACGACTCTATCTTGAGGCGATGCAGCCTCGATGTCAATGCCCGGCGAGGGCCTCACGATAAGTGAGATCTCGTGACCAGCCAACGACACCCGATCTCATGGCGAAGTCCGCCCGAAATTTCTCGATCCTCTTCTCGTCGGTGTCGACCGGTTGAGGTGCATCTTGTGACATTTCACGAGCGCACGGTCGTGTCGGTGACCGTGGTCTTCCTTGGCGCAAGTTGTAAAACTCGTGCTCCTTCCTCTTCCGGTAAATCTTAGGAATGTACTTCTCGTACACTTCCTCTTTGAATTCCTCCGGAGAAACTTTCGATTCTTATACATCGAGGTTTTCTCTTCGCCTCCCACCAAAAGTCGGTAGCGCCGATCATCGGAAGGCAACGCATGACAAGCGTTCTGTGATGTGCGGTGGAGAAATTGAAGATTCGCTCCGGGCGAATCCATAGTTCGGCGTCCACGGATTCCGGTCCCGTTGAAGGTGGGCGGGTTTTACGACGAGCAGTTCCTCGATCCGTCTACGCTTTGTGGTGGTGGTGGTGGTGTGGCCTCTCTTTTACGGTGTTATCGCACGATTCCTCCTTCTCGGTGGCATCCTATCCTTCATAAACACACAAAATTAGATCTCGTCTTATGCCGTCCATCGGGGTTAATGTATCTATATACATATCAACCGAGTATTTATATCGTAGAAAATTTTTAAAACAACATCGAATACCACATAACACCATATTAAAACAAGAGGCTCTCGAAAGCTATCATCATATCATATCAATTGCCTCTACGAGGACTTTCATCGATGTTTTAAACTTTACAAAATACAGTGCAGTATGATGCCCAAAACAAATACCGGCATCCTCACATGTACCTCGTCACGGTGCGTACAAAATCAACACGCTCACGTGGTCATCAAAATGGGTTCATGTCGGACGACTCATCATTTCCGCATGCATCAAAAGATATACAAAGTATATGACAAAAGACAATCTAGTCTAAGAACTAGATCTATGGTCGCCGGAGTGTAGATCGGGCTCCATGCATTGGAGTCGGGGATGGAAGCATGGGGCTGTCCACCCTCCATCTCGTCATCGGTGATATATCGCCTCGGGGTCTTCCTCGGGGTCTCCTCCGGATCCTCCTCCGGGTCTTCCTCAGGGTCTCCTAGGATCTTTCTCAGGTCCTCCTCTTGACGTCGAGCACGGGACAACGGGCTCTCGGTCTCTAGCGACCCAGCTTTCTCCATAGCAGCTAGGTATCGGCGGATCTCGGCCATGACCTCCCGTAAGCATCATCCGAAATGGGGCAACCATGGGACGACGTCGGTCTCTCATCAGATCTCGTAGCTCTGCCATGTGGATCGTCGGTCCTTGACGATCGTGGCCTAAAGGCTCGAGCGGAGGTGGCGGCGGGTGGTGGGGGCCAACCGGTGGAGGTGGATATGGGCATGGCATGACCGGCGGTGATGGTCGGGCGAGCAATGCCGGGGTGGAATCTACGGTGGTAGGGCTGGAAAGGTGAGTGTCGGGAAGGAAGGTCGGCCTCAAACATATCTCTGTCATTGCCGCCCGACAGAACACGAGCCCATCTGCCGCCAGCGAGGCACCTCCGGTGGAGCCACTCAGGAATCTCATCGCGCGGTGTATTCCCGCGGGAAGATACGGTCCCGCGGTGCAGCTCCACACCGTGAACACATAGCTCGGATGGCTAGCAAAGCGAGGCAAGTCTACCTCGAGGTCAAAGCTTTCTCGCGACGGTAAATGTAGTCGTCGATATCTCACGGCGTAACCACGCGATCGGATGGCGGTCTCATGATCGCGGAGTACACCGTCATAATGCGATGTACCGGGCATGTGCGGCAACCAGCGGCGTGTGAAGTCGCCAAAACTTCGCCAAGGTCGTCTCGCGGCACATCGGTAGGAAGCGATGCGATCGTATAACCTCCTCGGGGTGGCCCTAGAGGACGAGAGGCGTCTAGTCATGAACACAGTCCGAGACATCTGAAAAGGAAAGTTTCACTATGGTCGGACACGGTAAACATAACGGTGTATCTAATAGAAGATATGTATACAAAAGACATCTATACAACAAAGGTTATAGCAATCTACATTCTTCTATGACCTAAAATTCTAAATTATATGGTACGACTTTCATGGTTGGGTCTCCGGGAAGAGATGGTATGGTTTCTTAGAGTAGGGTAACGATCGATGTCTAGCCTTCGGGTAGAAGTTACGAGGTCACCCTAGCTTATTGGGTTTTGAAAACCTTATTTCTACTCATGTTATCGTATCACATCATATCTATTCTCATTATGCACTTACCAATCGTTATTTCATTTTACACAACCATAATGTTATACGTTCATTCTTTTACATATGCCACGATAGAGGTAACAGCGTGGTGTTGTAATTTCTTCATGTCGAGAGGTTGGGACTCGTGGCGATGTAGTCCTCGGTTGAGCAATCGCTTCGTCGTCGTAGACTCGTCGCGTTCTCATCATCGATTCCATTCGGATTGTGATCCTTAAGATCCCTATGTTCTCGTTTCTCCTTAGTATTTCGTTCAATTGGGGATATCTTATGTTCTCATACTAAGTTCGGTAAAAGGGATCATGCGTCTTAAGAGTCTATGTTCTCATGGAAACATACACATTTACATCATGCTTCTATCATGCTCAGTATACAACGATAAACACAAATCGCGACACATTGTGCGATACTCAAGCATTCTCATTTACTCATTTACCAAGTTCCTAAAGCTTGTAACTTTCATTCGAGCTAATGACTAGTCGATTGAAACAACTCTTCAATTTCAAAAATTTCCACTTTCAAAATATTTCTCAACTTCTCAACAAGGCTATATTGAAATTTCAATTCACATTTCATATACTCCCATCATTTCAAAATAACCTTTAGTTGAAACAGTTACCTTCTTCCTCATTGAAGCGGGCGACGATGGAGTGCGGTGCGATGTGATCGACCTAAACAATTTCTAGACTCGATTTTCAACTCGAGATTGAGGAAATGGTTTCTAGGGTTGAGCGAAACGGCTCGATACCACTTTGACGACGACTTTCAATGAAGTACGGATCATATGGATCGTCACCGGTATGATAAAGCGTGAAATAAACATAGCTAATCAAGGCAATCAACCAATCAACTACTTAATAACGCATAGGTTAAAAGGGATAAACAATCGATACCAACTCAAGTCGTAGAAAGACTTGTCGAAAGAGTTCAAGGTTGACATAACCCAATCGAGCGAGAATTTAAAGTACGAGTACGACCTCCGATTCAATCGAAAATAGCGGTTATAATCAAAACATTAATAATATCGAGTTAGGCGGCAAATAAGCATGTGGACATGCATATGACGATGCATGCCCAAGGTTCTAGAAACCTTTCTAATTAAGCATCAAAAATATTGCTACTCGCACCACCCGCACCCATCATCGATCCTTGCTCCGCACATCAAAAGCGAAATGCGGGGCTAAATACAAAAGTACTCGGTGGACTCGTTGCAAAAACATTTTCTTTGTCAAAGTTGTTATACGCCCACAATAGCGCATGAGGATTTTAGTTAAAAGACTCATGCCTATCAAACATTTGATCGTTTTCCAAAAGCGTTCGGCGAACTATTTCATTCACGTTATTTCCATATCGATAATTCGTTCATTCATCTGCGCACTATGGGTGGCCACCTACACATAGTCACCGTGACGGTCGAGGTAGCTAACCTTAACACCACATCCTGCGTGTACACAATCCGAGTTAGTCCTAACTAAGTCGGATCCGATCATACCCTTTTTAACGTTGGTGGACCAACACGTTCACATACCACATTGATATACCAATCTCGGATAGGATAACAACAAAACATAAACATTTGGCGGTCGATAATATTTCATGTGATAATATTTCATAAAGCTTTGTAAAACATGCTTTGAGATATGCATAACATTTTCGTTTCAAGAAAGACCACGCTAATCCAAGCTAGTGGTTCTAAAAAAGCGGTGTGATGTTAACTTCCTCGCCGACTACGTGCGATCAAACCCTTCGTAAGAAAATAGCGTTTCTTAGATTCTTTCTATTGATCAAGGTCGTTTATAAACTCGACTTAAAGTTCCCAATTAGGGTTTCTTTATGATTTTATGTGATTGTTTTAAGATAATTTCTATTATCTTACATCCCCAATTCCCAAGCTATATTACCTCATCGTTCATAGGTGAACTTGATTATGAATCACGTATTCGAGTCATCCATGACTCTTAACCTTAGTTTTGTTATAACGTTATTACGTTATAGGTTGTTGGTAATCAAATTATGATTGGTAAATTAGGATATTCTCAAGCCACTAACTAGACTTAACAATTTTGGTTACGTCTTAGTAGGTTATCTTGACGACTTGTCGTATGTACGATAATTAAAGAGAATATTGACTTACAATTAGTGGACATATGCTATCATGTAAGTAATTAGTACTTAAGAATAAATGAAGTACTTCGGGAATATTAACTCGGCTTTTGAGGCATAAGGATCGACATCTTATGTTCGAATCGTTGCTTACACATTACGACATTGTGTATTTAACTTAACTCGCCGGAGGTTACATATGTCGTATAATCGTTATTCATTATCGAGTTGTGTTTACGCCCAACTAATATCGTATTGAGTTGTCGTTATTGAATATTAACGTTGTAGCTCGACTTTTGGTTTTCTAACGTAGGAACTCACGTTTGAGTATCCTTTCATTAATAAAACCCTAATTTGTGTCTAACTTCGATTCTCGTTTATTCCGTCTTAAGTTATCGAAATTGGTCGATTTCTTTTGGATTCTCGTTCATATAGTATTATGTTGTTTACGTTCGGGGTTTTGGTTTGTCGGTTCAACATAAACATAAACATTCAACATCAACAAAACCATACACAACATAAACTATACTAAGCATTAGAAAACCCTAATTTCTAATGTAATACACAATCATTGTGTAAGTATGCATAAGTGTTCCATTCATTCATCCTATTCACAACCATTTGTCCAAAGTTTCATATTACTATCATAGCATCATTTATCAACAAGATTAAACCCATACTTAGCTATTTTATTACGTTTTGATAATTAGCAATAATTAGTATGTGCATCAAATAAATTCAATAAAATCACATCATACTCCTATCATACTATAGGATTTAATTACCAACTCAAAATCATCATATAAATTTTTAAACCATAGTTTAAATTGCTAAAGCTTCGGTCATCATGTTTCTTTTTGCCTTAGTGTTCAATAAATCCCACAAAAATTATATCATGCTTATACTATGTACTAAACATGGAATATCACTTCATATCATACATTAAAATTTTAAAATCATGCTTTTCATCCCTAAAACTTTTCGGTAGTCACATGAACATATATATACATTTTAAATAAATTCCAATCTTGCACAATATGGTTATATATGTAATAGCATGTAATATTAACACCAAACATTTACCAATATTCATAATATTACACATCTATTATTTTCAACAATAAAATCAAATAAATAACTACATATATATATATATATAAGCCACGGTTTCTTAAAAAAAATAGGAGGTGTTTGAATAAATTCAAGGTTAATGTATAATGTTCATATCATACCCTAAACACCATATCTCAACTAT
The DNA here is from genome assembly GCA_036937905.1 of Salvia rosmarinus. Taxonomy (NCBI): domain Eukaryota; kingdom Viridiplantae; phylum Streptophyta; class Magnoliopsida; order Lamiales; family Lamiaceae; genus Salvia; species Salvia rosmarinus. The sequence continues at coordinate 58,101,092 of CM072817.1, forward strand.
TTTTCTCAACCAAAAATCAAACAATAAATATATATATATATATATAGTATTCGGTCATAATAAAATAAAATAGGAGATGTGTTTCAAAAATCCTAAGATTCATATATGATGTTCACATCATATATTAACACCATATCGCAACTATTTTCAACAAAAAAAATTAAAATCAAAGCCTAAATAAAGCTATAAACTCACGGCTTTTTCATAATAATTTCCAAAAATTACTGAAAATTTATGATATTTATTATACATGCTTATAACACATTAACAAGTAACAATATCAAATAACATTCACAAAATCATGCTTTAACATATTTAAAAATAAATAAAGCATAAATCGAAAAAAAACAAACATGCTCCAAAAATTATGAAATTTTTACAGTAGCCTTAGAACATTATTCTAAGAATTTTTCATTCATGGCTTAAGAGCAATTAAAGGCTCTAAAGTCACAAAAATAAATGAGGAGCAAACTAGGGTTTTTAAACCCAAAAATTCAAAATAAATATTCCACTCCATTAGGATGGAAGAGGATGATGAATAATACCTTCTTATGGTCTTAGAAGGATTATTTGAGAGTGGGAGAGGTTGGGGAGGGAGGATTTGGGGTTGAAAGTTTGAAAAGTGTAGAGAGAAAGTTTGAAAAATGAAAGGAAATGTAAAGGGGAGAATGAATCTGACCTTGGAAGTCTTCCCCCTTGTTTTTCAGACCCTAGGGCTGTCATTTCCCATTTTTGTATGGTCTTGGTGGTAGTTGAGAGGTGGATTGGTCAAATTACCCGTTTTGGTATGTTATCTGAGCTCTTTAAGTTTTAACGCACTTTCGATCGATTTCTCGGAAACTTAAGGTTCTATCTTATTAAATAGCCTTTAAAAGACTTATTTTAATGTTCATAAAAATTTCACGAAGTTCGGACGTCGTCCGATAAGTCAATTCCGAGTTATCGCGGAAAAACGGCGTTCGGCGATAAAAAAAATGCTCATTCAAAATTCTATTGAAATCTTAAGCTTTCATAATTAATTTGAGTCTTATAAATCATATTTTATTGATTTAGACCCTCGGTTCGAGTTTCGGGTCGTTCGGATCAATTTAGGGTTTGCCCGGTATATTTTACCCGGCGTTCGGTTAAGTTCTTCAGGAATTCCTTTCAGAAATTGATTCTTATAATTTCTAAATTCATAATAAATTATTCCTTCATGATTTTGGTTGTTATCACCATTTATTACGATTAGCACGGACTGGAAGTTGTTCCGGCTCGTAAATAGTGTTTTAAAGGCGGCCGGCAAGTATGCCCGAAAATTCTCATTCTTTGCATTCTCGCATGTTTTCGTGTGAGGATTCTAAAAATAAAATCTGTTCGTGGAGATTCATTCTCGATCTTTCATTCTATGTTCAGGCTACTCAGAAAACCCTAATCCGGTAGGACTAATTATCAGTTTTTGATTTCTTTAGTATTCGATCTCCGAATCGATTCTAATTTGTTTCATTGGTTTCCTTAAATATAATTAAGGAATAACTACTACAAATAATTGGTCTAAGCATCACCAATTAAAGTTTTAAATTTTTCGGGTTATTACATGATCGTAAGGGGATAGACCCCGAACACGTGGTTATGGTTCTGAAGGGGATAGACCCCAGAAGTCCACACAGAAATGATAATGAGGTGGTTATGGTTCGATGGGGATAGACCCACAAGTCCACACCGAGTTAGCCATTTGGATACGTTAAGGCGTGGGCGATTGGATATGTTACGGGCCGAGATATTGTGGTCGGTGGATATGTTAGGGCGAGTGAGATGTGATGGGCTGGCGGGATCGTTCCGAGCCGTGGTTCTATGGTTGATGATGGGAGTGTGGTAATAACGGACCGGTATCGAAAACGAAAAATCTATTTTGCTTACTTAGAAGTGGATTTACGTTTTAAAACCTTCTAAGGTAAGTGCTCTGAACACGGTATCATGAATTTTGATTTATGATAAAAACCCCAGCTGAGTGCGCTAGTACTCACCCCAAAAATCTTTTCAAATATTTTTCACAGATGGAGGAGAATTTTGGACGCACCGAGAGGTTGGTGCGGGTTCTTCATGCTATGCTTATGCGATGTTGTGTTATATATACATATTCTATTGTTGATATATTCTTATCCCTTTATTTTGCTCTACGAGTGGGAACAAGATTTTCTATTATGTTATTATGCCGTGAGTCTCGACAAGAGCATGCTATGTGATTGATCGGTCTAGTCAACAGGTTGTAATGCTATTTTACTTCCCTGCATTACTAATATTAAATCAATATCACGATCATTGAAGTTATGGTGTCGATATAATTCTCTTGATGGATTGTTTGCTCACCCCTCCCCTTCAGGATGTGTCCTAGTTATAGAGGAGATACTGCCCAAATTTTATGGTCATATCTTCTTATTATGTATGCTTTATGTATCCCCCTTTTCTTCCCCGCTTCTTAACCCCCACACCTAATCATACCCCGGCATCCGTGCCTTCCCTCGGGAATTGGGCGTGACATCATCGGCCTAGCTATCTTAGAAAATCCTTCGATAAATCTTCTATAATAACCTGCTGAGCCCAGAAAACTTCGTATCTCATTTGGAGTTGTAGGCGATTTCCATTCCTAAACAGCTTGTACTTTTGTAGGATCAACTTTAATTCCTTCTGCCAAAACGATATGTCCAAGAAAATTCACTTCTTTCAACCAGAATTCACATTTACTGAATTTAGCATATAGTTTCTCGGTCCTTAGCGTCTCCAGAACGGTTCTTAAATGCATTTCATGCTCCAGTTTGCTCTTTGAATATATTAAAATATCATCGATAAACACCAATACGAATTTATCGAGATATTCATGGAAGACACGATTCATAAGATCCATAAACACAGCAGGAGCATTGGTAAACCCAAACGGCATCACTATAAACTCGTAGTGTCCGTATCTTGTCCGAAAAGCAGTTTTGGGCATATCTTCTGATTTAATCTTCACTTGATGATAACTCGATCTTAGATCAATCTTTGAGAATACACTCGCTTCCCTTAATTGATCAAAAAAATCATCTATCCTAGGAAGCGGATACTTATTCTTTAAAGTTAACTTATTCAGCTCCCGATAATCAATACACATTCGTAATGTACTGTCTTTCTTTTTAACAAAAAGAACAGGTGCTCCCCAAGGTGATGCACTCGGCCGAATGAATCCTAAATCCAAAAGTTCTTGTAATTGAATTTTCAACTCTTTTAACTCCTTAGGAGCCATTCGATATGGTGCTTTTGAAATTGGTGCCGAATCAGGTTCAAGATCAATGGCAAAGTCTAACTACCGATCTGGAGGCAATCCTGGTAGTTTTTTTGGGAAAACGTCCTGATATTCTCATACAATCGGTACATCTTCTATTTTCCTTTCTATTTTGCCCCCATCATTCAGATGTACAAGATAAGCATGATTCCCTTCACCTCTCATCAATTTATCTACTTGAAGAGCCGAGATTACAGGAACTCACCTTTTCCTTTCATCAATCCCATAAAACAAGTAGATTCTTCCCCGACGGTTGGAATGCTATTTCTCGTTTTTCACAACGAATTGTTGCAAAATTCTTAGTTAACCAATCCATTCCTAAAATAATATCCACGTCTTTCATACATAAAAGACGTAACAATTCAGCTCTCAATCTGACTGACCCTAACTCAAATTCTAAGTTAGGACACGCTTGGTTAACTACCGTTGTCCCACCTAATGGGGTAAGCACTTTAAAACTCATATCAGCTTGTTCTATATGAAGTTCAAGATTGTGTATGCATGCAGTCGAAATAAAGGAATGCGATGCTCCAGTATCAAATAGAACAATAATAGGCACAGCTTTTAGTCGAGCCATACCTGTCAAATTGCCAGAACTCTTCTCAGGTTGTTTCTGTTTTAAAGCATATGCTTTCTGATGTTGAGATTGTGGTTGAGAAGATTGAGTCTGCATTTGTGAAAAGGAAGCATCCGGACTATGTAGCAGAGGTGGTTGAGGAAACGGATACTGGAATTGCTGAGGATATCCCGTAATAGCTTTCACCTGTTGCACTGACTTGGAGGATCTTGGACGTTCACCACGTCCAGCGAGTTTTGGTTTATAGGGACAAGTGGACGAGAAATGACCAAATTGTCCACAAGTATAACAAGTATTGCTTCCAGATCTACAGACGCCAGAATGTATTCGATTACATTGTGGACAAGTGGGAGGTCTTTCCGGATTCTGTAAAGGTTGGTATTGTCTAGAGAATGGTGGCCGAAATGGTCTCGGCTGATTTGGCCCTTGCCTCAAGAATGGTTTCTTGTTTGGGAATCCTTTATCTTCCCACTTCCGTTTGCCTTTGAATTTCTGCTCAACTGGAGGAAATTTTGGTGAAACAAAACTCTGAGATAAATTGGGGTTGATTTCCATGGTAGTTTTCTCAGTCTGAATTTCCATCTCCATGTCCAAAGCCCGATTCAGGGTTTCAGCATACGACATCGGTGGTTGAGCTGCTAATATTATTCTAATTTCTGGTCGTAGTCCAGATCGGAACATCTCTGCCATTTTCTCATCAGTTTCTACCTTGTAGGGTGCATATCGAGACAAAGTACAGAATTCTCGATCATACTCTGCTACACTCTTGTTACCTTGCTTCAAATTTATAAATTCCATCTCTTTTTGCTTCCGATAACTTCGTGGGATAAACTTTATGTACAACTCTTCCTTGAATTGTTCCCAAATAAAATTTGCTAGCTGTTCAGGTGCAAGAGTCTTTTGTCGTGCTTCCCACTAGAAATCTGCAGGTCCTTTCAACAAAAAGGATATGCATAGAAGACATTCTTGATCACTGCATTCTAAAAATTTGAATATCCTTTCTATCACTCTCACCTATTCTTCAGCTTCTGCAGGGCTACCAGCCCCAGTAAAGTTTGGCGAATTTTCCCAAAGAAAGAGTTCAGCTATTTTTCGATTAGGTTGAGGAGATACAACATCAGGGATATTTTGAGGAGTTGTTTCACTCCCTTGACCTTCAGAGATTGGGGTTCTTCTTCGGGGCGGCATACTAAATTCAAAAGAAGAATAAAATATTTGCAATAATTGGCTGAACATCTATGTAAAAAATTAAAGTTCATTTATAATTAAATTCATGTATAGAAAAGTTTAGCATATCAGTCATTCGATCTCAACAATAACAAACAATAATGCCAAATATTTCACATTTCATACCAGAGAAAATTTGCCTCCTCGAGGGCTTTTACAAAAACAAAATAGGCCTCAATGATACTTGAGTTGATAGCAATGTTTTCCTGAGTACATTATAGCATGCATAAATTTTATGTACATCATGCTTCACCTTTCCATTACACTAAATAAAATATGTACATATCCTGCCACTTAGGAGGTAATGCTTGCACTAATTGAAGTAACCCGTCTAGCTCAGTCACACTGTGCTGCTTTACCAATTCCCATAATTGCATATATATAATCATTCATTTTGTTTAGACTAAAACTTCTCACTTTTCCTTACAACTCATTTACCTTTCCTTATACTTTTTCAAACATATCACATCACATAATTCACATCATATTTGTCAAACTTTTCTCATATATGCACATTCAACAATTCTCATAACCAATCATAACTTATCTTACCTGGTTGAGCTGGAGCGATGGACTTGAAATGCTGAGCTATTATCACATTCTTTTTATTTAAAAAAACTCAAGGTTTGCAAAGAAAGGTTGGATCAAGAAAGAAAGATTCACAGGTCCAGAGCGAACAACTGCTCTGATACCACTCTATCACGACCCGACTACTTAATTAATTAATTAATTAACTAAGTAATTAGGCTATGACTAGATTAGGATAAAACCATATTAACTTTCATTTCAAAATGTTTGCAAAAAAAATGAGTTTATCTAACTAATTAACAACCAACATGAAAATCAAAGTTAATATTTAAAAATTTCATATACAGTTTCAACATATACAAGAGGTTATCAAAAGTCAATGTCAAGTTCATATGAGTTTGACAATGGAAGGATGGATGAATGTCACGTATGAAGACATGACATTCAGGGCATAACAAAATTTACAACAAAAGAACCCTAGCTCAGCATCCTCTTCCATCGTCATCTCCGAGCTCAACCTGCAATAATAAAATGCAGAGCTTGAGTATCAACAAATGCTCAATAGATTTTCGACAAACATTAAACTTAAACAACTTACCGAACTTTCTCAACGTAAGAGTTGAAATCAATCATATCTGAATAACTTTTCACTGACAATAACTTTTATACAATTTTAACAATGCAAGCTAATATATTATTGTATTATACTGGTATTATCTTCCTGTAATCACAGTCCTGCCCTATCTACGTTTGTTCAGTAATGAGAAGTAGGCCCCCTTCTCAATACCTTGACCGGTCTATATAATCTTAAACTTCCCGATCATTGTCGGTATATTTATAAACTTCCCGGTCATTGCCGGTATATTTATAATCTTCCGGTCATTGCCGATATATTTATCATCTTCCCGGTCATTAACAAAATCATTCCGTAGATAGGAACATGAACTTATTCTCAATAATAACATAATTTTGGCTTAACAAACAATAGGAATTTATATTCAACAAATAGCATAACTTACACTCAATAAATTATACAATCTCATAATCACATATAATATGGTATTATTTACAATAAATAACATGCTTTTATTTATACAATAATGTGCAAGATATAAATGAAATTTTTAATATCCAACACGCATTAAAGAGAAGAAAACCTACATGGCACTTTGTCACTCGAGAATTTCCTCTTTCTCGTCCTTCAGAACGTCCTTGTTCTTGCTTGATCATTGTCATTGAAATAATTATCGAATTTAGCAACATTATTGTTCACTTGAACATATTATATTTTATTTTTGATTTTACCAAATTCTAAGACTTAAGTTGGTCCATTGCATTCCTTAACATCTTATGTCTTTAGTAGACTTAAATTTTTAATAATGTTCATAATATGCCATAATCATAAGGAATTAAGTAACATATGTTTAGTTTTATTCATATACAACCATTCAAACCGTAATTTTAAACAATCAAGTGAACAAATCTCACTTATATACTTATCATAAGTTTGCTAATTAAATCCTCAAAACACATTCTTAATAAACAAATTCTAGCGAAATTTCGGTAGAGTAATGTTTATAAAATGAATCGCCATTTCATTTTAAGTTCAACCAATTTATCCCAAACTCCACCAAATCATCACCATATGCCTAAATATACACTTAACAACTCAAAATAAGTTTAAACTAATCCATTTACATCATGGTCTTAACATGCCCTTCAACCATATATTATGTAATTAAATGAGTTTTTCAATCTGTAATCAATTTAATTAAAAACAACTCACATTCATACTCATTTATCATGCATGATCATCAATCCATAATCAATTCAAATCTTAATCAAACTCATCACTTAAATTCAACAACTTAGCATAAACTTTAATTTTTCAACTTTCAATTTATAAATCCATAAAATCCCATAAATTCAACTTAAGCATTATTTATATCCTAGATCTCAAAAATCATATCAAATACATCAAATAAAATCAAGAAATCAAAGTTCCTCCAACTTCATAATTCTCAAAAATTTGAGAATAAATATACATTCACTTCATTCCAATTTCTTTTACTAAATCATGTTTATTTCCATTCAATTACACATATCTAAACTCAATTTAATCAAATCATAACAAATAATTAACATGCAAAATTAGGGTTTATGCATGCTTACTTTAATTTCTCAACTTCATGAATTTAAAGAATTTAAACCATAGATTATAATATTTAAGCATCATAAACAATAGAAAATCAATAAACATAACAATAATTAAACAATTCAACCTTAACTCAAAGCATGAAATTTTTGAAAATTCACATATGTGAGAAGATCATATGCTTCCAATTTAATCATAAAAACTAGGATGAATTAAGGTATTTACCTCTTTTGGGATGATTTTCACTTAATTCTACACTTAAACTTTGGATTAAAAGTAAAGAAAAATTATGTGTGTGTGATAAGTGTGTGTGTCGAAAATATGAGGGAGAAAGAGAGCTTGAAGATGATCTAAATGAATATTGTTCTAAAGTTATATATATATATATATATATATATATATATATATAGCTTTATTTATTATTTATTCATTTTCTTTTCTTTTGTTACCATTTTAGAAAATCATACAAATATTTTTCTAAAATTGCTAATGTTGAACATTAATATTCTTTAATAGTAAAAACTCAATTTTCACATTAATATAAAGATCTAAAACAATTAAATCCATTATTGGCATTAAATTCATATAAATATAACTTTAATGCTTTCATATACAAATAATCAAATAATGATTCTATTTATTCATAAAATTCAAAATTATAGAAAATATTTTCACTAGATATTAATAAAATAAATTTATTTAAGACATTTAATAGCTTAACCATTATTTCATTTCATTTTATAAATAAATCTCACATAAATAATAATTAATGCATTTCTTTAGAACATTTTCTATTTAATGAAAATTTTCATCTAAACACACAATAATAATCATATATCTCTTATTTTATCATAATAAAACTTGTTTCTAAATAATCTCTACTTCTTCTAAATTCTATTTCTTCGATTAGCAATTAATCGAATTTTTATCGCTTTCTAATTTATTATGCACTTCTTTATAAATTTTTAAGAATGAAATGCCTTTAAACCCCTAATTATACTTAATTAGACTCTAATTAAGACTAAAATATTTTTGGGTTACTACAGTTTTGTTTGAGTGTTGTATATGCTAGGTCGCCGCAGTCTCCATAGACCGCTTGCTACCCCGTTGGACAACACTCGTAAGCTTAAGAGATCGCTTCTCCCGGAACTGGAGGAATATTGTGCCACTTCTGTGAGTGCTGAAAAGTCAGAGCTAATAATCAGAGATAATCCTTCTTTTGAGAATACACCCCCTCCGAGAGAAATACCTGAAAATGCACGAGCTCTACGTGATTTCTACAGACCAATGATTGGGGCTGCTACCTCCCTATTGTACTTGGACCAGCAACTCGTGATTATGAGCTTAAGCCGAATCATTTCTCACTCATGCCTACTTTTCATGGGCTTGCTAGTGAGGATGCTTTGGGTTTCATCAAAGAATTTTGATCGGTACTACAATCCTTCCCGATGGGAAGACTAACTGAAGACCAGCTGAAGATGCGCTGCTTCCCGTATACCCTGAAGGATAGGGCAAAGTCCTAGTTTCTGGCGCTCCCCGCCAACTCTCTGCAGAACTGGAATGTCGTGGTAGACAAGTTTATGACTAAATACTACCCAAATAAGAAGAGTCAGGAGTTGAAGTCACAGATCATGACCTTTAATCAGACGTCAGACGAACCATTCCATGAAGCTTGGGAACGACGGTTCAGGGACTTATTGCAGAAGTGCCCTCACCATGCTTTGCCAGATGAGATACTTTATAAGTTTTCTATGACGGGTTGACGCAGAGTTTTCAGTACATGGTGGACAATGTTGCAGGTGGAGATATTGGTTCTCGAACAACATCAGATATTGTTGATATTTTTGAGGCTATGGTTGCTACTTCATAGCAGAAATCCAGTCGAGGTGTACGAGCCAAAGCACACGCCGTCACTCCTTCCTTCGACATGAATAGGCAAGTGGTTGAGCTAATGAGGAAGGTGCAAGAGCTTAAGATGAGGAAGCCAGATCCACCAGCCCATCACAAGGAATTCATGGAACCATGTGAAATCTGCAATAAACCCAGGCATAATGTTGATACGTGCCCCAGGATGGGAGAGCATACCTTCGAAGACGAAGCCGAAGCTTATGCTATGCAGAGATTTCAACCCCGACATCAGTTCGAGCCTAATCAGCAACAATTTAATGTGGGATGAAGGAATCAGAATCAAGGGCAGAGTTCAAATCAGAATGCACCATGCCAAAGACCTCCACAGCAGCAGCAGTTTCAGTAGCAGAGGCACTATCTATTGCAGCAACAACCCCACAACAACAGTTCCCACATCAGTAGTTCCCACAACAGCAGCAGTATCAACGAGCACCTCCACCACCACCTCAAAGACCATCTTAGGAGGATACGTTCGCCCAAAGAATGGATGCTCAAGACTCCAAAATTAAGTATTTAGAGACGCAAATAAGACAGATTGCTAGCAAGCTTAATGAGTTGTTGCAACAAGGTGCAGTGGGAAAACTTCCAAGCCAACCCCATAAGGCTCATGCGGTCACTGGTCTAAGGAGTGACCAGATTGTTGAGGATAAGATGAGAGAGATATCGTGCAAGCATTGCAATCGCGGAGGTGGAAAGAAGAAAGAGGCGAGGTCGGGCGCATAAGGCAGCAAATCCTTACATTCCACCGATACCCTTCCTACACTGGTTGAAGAACGAGAAGTAGGACTAGCAATTCAATGAGATCTACAAGCTCTTGTCGAATGTGAATGTTAATTTGCCTCTTTTGGACGTAATCAGAAATGTGCAAGCCTACGTCAAGTTCTTCAAAGAGCTAGCCTCAAAGAAGAGAAGGTTTGGAGAGTACGAGAAAATCATGGTCTCCGAAGCAGCTAATTCCATCAAACAGCACCAGTTGCCTCCCAAGCTCCGGGATCCAGGTAGTTTTATTATTAAAATTGCTTTGGGTAATAAGAAGGAAGCTTCTGGCATGCTTGATTTGGGGGTCGGGATTAATCTTATGCCTTATTCAATGTTCAGACAATTAGGATTAGGTGAACTTAAACCCACTCGGATGTGTCTACAGTTAGCTGATAGGTCCGTGAGATATCCCAAGGGTATTATTGAGGATATATTAGTAAAGGTGGGTGGGTTGATAGTACCTGTTGATTTCGTTGTTTTGGATATTGGTGATGTTAGGGAAGATGGGGATGAACACGCACTGTTATTAGGGAGGCCATTCATGGCCACAACCAACACACTTATAGACGTTAAAAGTGACACATTAAAAATGACTGTACTTGGTGAATCTACGTCTTTCTCTGTACGTGATAGTGTGATGTTTCTCTCTCCTAATTTTATTGATGATCGTGCTTCCATAGATACTATTGATCCTTTGGCTGAGAACATGTTATTGCAGGATGAGAATGCTAGTATTTACAAGGATAAAGTGAAACGGATTCATGATCGGTAGATAGTTTACAAGGATTTAAATCCGGGAATGAAGGTTTTACTTTTATAGTCTCGTTTGAAACTTTTCCCAGGAAATGTCAACACCAGGTGGAGTGGTCCTTACATCATTAAGGAGGTGTTTCCTTACGAAGCAGTTTTACTTCACGATCCTAATACCAACAGATCATTTACTGTAAACGGACAGTGAGTGAAGCATTACTTTGATCAAGGGGATAGTCCGAAAGAAGTAGAGAACACCATGCTCATTGATCATATCTATCTCTGACTAGACTATGTCGTACTCACGACGTTAAACTGAATACTACGTGGGAGTTTACCCACGATTCTTTTTGTTCTTTTCTTTCTCTTTTTGCTTGGTTCTTTGATCTCTTTGGTCTTTCTGTCTGTCTTTGTTTTTTTATTTTGTATAGATGTTAGACGAAAAGTTTTGTGTATTGTCGTCAGCAGTGATGTGAAGCCGTGATACTCCGGCTCCGCAGCGCATTCACATTCCAACCCTATTTCTGCCATCTACTTTCAGGGAAGTCTCCTCTTCTATTGGATATCTTATGTTATTAATGTTTTGAGCACTGAGGACAGTGCTCGAATTTAGTGTGGGGGAGGGGAGGAGTATTTGGTTTTGTATCGTGTCGTGTCTTTTTGCATGATTGGTGATGTGCATCTGTGATGATTTTAAACTCTTGGAATCAAGTTTTAGTCTATGCGAGTAAGTCAGGATTTTGATTTGTGCAACTGAAGTCTGTGGTATTGATCAAACCTTGATGTAATTCCGTTTCTCTTGGTGATATGTGATTGAAGTGCAATGTGAATTGATGAGATTGTGTGGATTGATCATAAATTGGGGGTTATTGACGTGATTTTTCCGACTAATGTTAGGAGTAGTGTTAACAGTGTGGTTATCTATATACTTGTTTCCTATTGAAAAAAGAAAAGAAAAGAACAAAGAGAATGAAAACTCAATAATTTGTTGAGATTATTGAAATGGAGGGTGAGACTCTACCCTTCTCTCTCATAAATCGAGAAATGGGCATGGGAAACCACGATAGGAGACTCGAGTTCATCGAGAATTCACCTTTCTAACATTTTTCCAAAATCTGTTAAAACTTTCTTTATTTCATCAAAGGAACTTGTTGCGAAAGTTGACCACTTTAGTTAATTCATCCCTAGCGAAGAGTTGGGTCTGAGCAAAAATCACCACTTGTTTATTTGGTATCCCTCACAATCTTAGATTTGTTTCACGTTAACTTTGAATATGTATTCACCAAGTTTGGGGGAAAACAAAAAGGGGTTTAATTGATTGGATTAAGAGTGAAGTTGCATGGGTTATTTTTCTATTCTTATTAGACTAGACTTTGCTTGAGGACAAGCAAATGGATAAGTATGTGGGAGTTGTTTAGTATGATTTTGTGCTTATTCTTGGTATTCTTATGCATGTCATTTCCAGTGGTTTATCTTATTTATGTCATTGTTTTGATTAGTATTTTTTGGTTCAGATTTATTTGATTTGTTTCGATGTTTTGTAGAAAACGACATTAAATAGGACGAAATGGATTTACCAAGAATTGAAGTATATTGAAGAGCATCTCGATAGGAGTATGTAGGCGCAAATGAATCATAATTCGGAGTTCGGACGAGGGAGAATAGAGCATTTCTTCAAAGCCGCGCACGTGCGCCCGTTGCCGTTACGCCGTGGCTGGCACCCCTCCGCGCGTTCAAAGACAATGAGCGCCGGCTCATGGCCTAGCACCGGTTTACCCGTGCGCCTGCTCACGCACAGCGCTATCTCTACCCGCAGTGCCCGCTCGCCCCAGCGAGTGCCATCTCACCTCTGCGCAAGCGCTCACGTCCATCGCGCCCACTCAACCCCCGCGCGCCTGCTCACTTCGACCCGTTGCTCACCTTTGGAACAGAAGCACCCGCAAGACGAGAGCTCGTCTCCAACCAGCGCTCACCTTAACAACAAAAGCACCCGAGCGGCGAGCGCTCACCCTCAACCGGCGCTCACCCTAAGTTTTACGCTCCGCATCGCGCTCGCTCAGCGTGCAACCTGTGCTCACTCATTCGATATATTTAAATGCAACGCACGCCGAGTTAGGGTTCAGTCACGAGTTTTATTTCAGGTCCCATTTTAGTTCTGCAGCTTTAATTCCAGTTTTATTTCAAGAGACAGAGACACGAGAGAGACGAGAGACAGATTTGCTTATTTTCATTTATCTTTTTCAGCTTTTCGTTCGATTCTTTTGATTTACGCACCGCATATTGTTAGCTCAGTTGGATTCAGATTCAAAGTAGATTTCAGATTATTGCTTTTCCAATTGGTATTATCTTTCTTTTCCTTTGCTTTCTACCATTTACGTTTCATGAAGTTTGATAATGGAATTTATTATTGTGTTGAATTTTCCTCCATCGTATTTTATTTTTTTCCGATTGATGAATTTAGTTTAGTTTTGTTCGACACTTTTAGCTACTCGTATTCGTGATTTCTTTAGGTATCAACTAGGGATTGACAACCCCTAGCTAGATTTCCTTTTACTTATATTTACTTTTCCGTATTTCAATTTTCGTTGTTCGAACTAGGGATTGACAACTCCTAGCCATGATTGCTTTTACTTATATTTACTTTTCCGTATTTCAATTTTCGTTGTTCCAACTAGAGATTGACAACTCCTAGCTAGGATTGCTTTTACTTAAATTTACTTTTCCACATTTCAATTCCCGTTTGTTCCAAAACCCCCTTTGGTTTTAGAGTGTTTAGGATTTACTGTTTTTTGTGTGTGACAAGAACAATAAGCCTTGTTAAGTTTTCCTTGAGAGACGACTTTGCGTCAACTTTCCCACTACGATTACCTCGTTCGATTATGAGTCAATTAAGAGTGCACTTTTAGTTGAAACATAATAAACATATTTAAATTTAGGGATAAGGTGCAAAAACATCCCTGAGCGTTTTAGCAAAAAGCAAATATACTCTTATCATTATGTTTTGTGTACTTTAGTCTCTAACGTATTTAAAATGGTCCAAAATGCCCTTATGACAAACGAAAGTTTAATTCTTTTACGAAAATTTTGAATTTCTTCATTTTTTGTAGACATTACAAAATAAAAGATTATAAACCATAAATCAATCAGAGGAACCCTCTCTTCATTCCGATGGCTATAGAAATCTCGAAATGGAGGCCTCACCGTCAACGTCGAACTTCACTGAGGACTTCTCTCGGTTGTGCTCTCCAAGTTCAGAAACTCCACCAACGAGCACCCACCACCTTCACGTATGCGCTACCATCGGCGCTATGTCGTAGGAACTCTAGGAGAAATGCCTCCCCTCACCCCCAATCACTTACTTTGGTGCCACCTGCTCCCCAATCGACCACCTCTCGACGAGTATCGACTCTTCCAAGTCCATCCTCGAAGCCCTGTTTACGATTATGTCCATCGTCGTCATCCGATTGCTCCTAACTATTCTCAAAACAAAGTACAATTATCTCTCCGAGCTGCTAACTAAGACTCCTAGAGTAAAATCTATTGGAGTTGAGGGTGTTGTGCCCGAGTTAAAGTGCATTTCACGATTGCTGATTGTGAGGTGCAGCTCTGATGAAATCCTCTCCATTTTCGGCTCACTGAAGAGCCTCCAAACCCTGGATCTCTCCCACAACCACCTCACCGACTGGATCTCGCCAGAGCTCGGCAACACGTGTGCTTCCCTCGTCGACCTCAAGCTCTCCAAAAGACAACTGGATTTCCGACGAATTTTCCAGTGTCTCTTTGCAAGAGGTGTTTAGAAGCAATGCCCATTTGATATGATTCAATATATGGAAAAAAAAAAAGAAAAAAAAATGAAAATTTCATAACAGAGTTAAAAAGGCCCGTTAGTTGTCTTGGTATTTGCATAAGTTTTAAATATATTAAAGATGAAGTTACACTAAACATAACGATATGAGTATATTTGTATTTTGTTAAAACGTTCGGAGTGAAATTATACCTTATCCTTTGAATTTATAACCTTTCAATATTAAATTATTGTATTCAAATCTTACTTTTTTTTCGTCGATTGAGTGTATTTTTTAATTGAAAGCTCTTGAATAATTAAACTCAATTGTCACAAGAAGATGATAAATTTTCTGTAAAACCTTTACCAAAATCCCTTTTGTCAGATTTCAACAATAAAGCTTTCAGCTCTAATTCACACACTGCGCAGCTAATTTCTCGTGACCTCAAAATGTCAGCTAAAATTCAGTTCAACATTCAAACACGACGGAATTAGGGATCTTTTCATTCTTCTTCATTTTGACTCGATCAATTTGGTGAAGAAATCGATAAAAGTTTCGATATCGCTCAAGGAATTCTGGGCGGAAGCAATTTAGTCATGTTCTATGGAGCGACGGCGTGGGATCCGTGGCTGATTGTGGCGCAAATTGTCTGCCTTCAATGTCTGTACTACCTCTGTCTAGGGTTATTCCTCTCGATTCTCGTCGGTCCCGCGTGTCGAAGATGAGCCTGGTGTATTTCTTCGATTTTGCCACGGTTACTGCTTCCGCAGCAACTGGTTGGTGCGTTATCGCTTCCAATTTTCTCAGCTCTACTGCCGGGTGGGTCGTAGTTTTGTTTCTATTTATGTGTATTGCTTGATTTGCGAATGTCTTGGCCAATTCAGCTTGTTGATTGTTATGATTTTTGCTCCCTTCAAAAATTTTGTTGGTTTTCGGCTGTTTGTGAAGTTTTAAAATCTAAGCTGGTGATACAGAGAGAGAGATACATTACTTCATTGTTTATAGCTTGTGCTGATTTTCTCTGATATTTTTTGGGATAGATTGCAAGTTAATGCTGCATCTGGCACCACAGGAGGGTAATCTTTCGCAAATATTCTGTTGACTTGGAACATAAATTCATAATCACGGAAGAAACTATGCCTGTTGAATCTTCTTATGTGTATGTTAGGCATATAATATTTGCAGCAGTAATGTTTTTGAATCAATGGTTTGGCTTCGTTTTGAAACATTTAGTGTTCCGTGTAGCTCTATTATTCACTATTGTTCCTCCTAAACTGTAACATTCATATTGGATGTGAAAGATTATGGACTCGACTTGGGATTTTAGAAAAATCTTGTTCTAAGCATTGCGGTGTTTTTTGCATTGAAACAGAGCTGGAGTTTTGGTCTATTTAGTTGAGAGAGCAAGAAAATGCTTGGATTTTTCTGCTACCCTTTACATCATACATCTTTTCATTTGCCTGTTGTATGGAGGTTGGCCCTCAACTATTACGTGGTGGGTTGTCAACATTGCTGGCTTAGCAGTGATGGCACTGTTAGGTGAACGTTTGTGCATGAAACGTGAATTACGAGACATTCCAGTTGGAAGATACAGATCAAGTAAGCTTATTCTCTTTTGACTGATTGCTTTTATCAAGCGGTACTTATATTTTGCCAGATTTCTGTTCAAATTGTCTTTTAGGACCCCATCTGTTGTTCCTCTTATATTCGTATTTTCATGCTATTTTTTTATTTAACTCATCAAGTTCTGATGATTCTGAGCCGCACTACTGAAATATCAATTATTGATGATTTATAGCACATTTACAACTGGGTTAAGTAGTTATTCCATGATGTCCTGAACAATGTTAAATTTTCCACTTGTTAGCTAAGGGTTAGAAAAGTTCCAATTTGTAGAAATATGGTAGTCATTTGACAAATCTTAAATAAATCAAAAAGCATGCTCAAACACGAAAGATCAAAGTTATAAATGCAACTAAATCCACACATTCTTCAAATCTTGCAATACTAATGTAGAGTTCAGAACTTGCCTGAACCAATTTTTAACCGCACCCCTGATTAGCCATAGCTGAACTTGAGCTTCTATACATGTCGTTAGATCTAATTCTGACTTCTATTTAGGCCGAGGAATCTTGTTCTACCCAGTTCGTTAGTATAACATTCTTAAAAATTCTCATTTATTTACCCTGTAACTAATTCAGAGCCTTTTTTTTGGTTCTCAAAAGGAAAGGTTGAAACTTTGTCTTTTTACTTTCAAATTCTCACATTATTTGGTTGCAAACCAATTTTTAATTAAGTGAACAAAATTTTCCTTCTATATATTACACAGTATGCTGGGAAATTGCTGTATTGATACTATAATCTGATTTTCCATCTTTTCTGAGCACCCAAACTCATTGGGATTCAAATACATTTCAATCAATGGAACCATCTATAGGCTATTGAGATTCAATGACACATTGTTTTGATGTTGAATCTGTTTATGTTGCAATGTTTGATCATATTCTTGTCTACATAGATGTCTGATATCCGACAAGATAATAAACTTACTGAGGTGATGCTGCTGCTGCAGCCTTATGATCTCTCAGTCTTAAGTCTTGACCAGATTAAATGTAAATATATTGAATTGTGTTTGGATTTTGGGATTTTAAATTTCAGTAGATGTGAGATTTTTTATGGCATTTGTCAAGGTTATGATTCTCTCTCTCTCTCTCTCTCTCACACACACACACACACACAAACGCAACACTATCCTTGTTGTAAACTATCTAATACAGATGAAAAACACCAAAAACTAAGTATGATATGAATGAGCTGTATATCCAGCTTTCCTCAAAATTACAATAGGAAGCATCCCTCTTCTCGAGTTTACTCTACACATCTCAACAATACAAATAAGCATAATTAACTATATATCCTTCCTTCCCATTTCCCATCATACTTCCCTAATATCAAACCATGAATTGCAGCTTGAACACAATCAAACACAACCCTCCAATAACAAACAATGATGAATGTCAAATCAAACCTGCAAATCTAGATGCGTATAGATAACTACGAATCAACCTGCCTCGAGCTCACTTTCTTCCTCCGAGTACCCTTCCTTGTGGGAGCAGCAGCTTTGCTTCCGACTTCAACTTCTTGATCATTCATCGGAGTTTTTGATGAGCTGATTTTGCTCTGAGTCGAGTTCCTCTCGATTTTGACTTCTTGATCATTTACTGGAGTTTTTGATGCGCTGATTTCACTCCTTAGCCGTAGTATCACTCCCTTAGCAGATGCTAGTTGCTCTTCTAGCTTCTTGCCTATGTTCTCAAAACTCTCCCTTTGCTTCCCGAGCCTTGCGACCAAGTTCTGGGCGTCTTCCATGTTTTCTCGAGCTTCTTGAGATACTTGCCTTTGCTCGTCAAGGGACTTGACAAGCACATCCTTCTCATCCTCGAGGCTCGAAATCTGAGATCTAGAAAGCTCCAATCTCTCAACAGCAGCGATGCTTCTTGTTTTATCTCATCAAGTGATTTAGCGGACGCTTCTAGATCCGCCTCAAGACTCTTTCGTGCATCCTGTCAATGTTGTAAAAAACTTAACGCGTAAATGAGGCGTTTTGTCTTGGCGAGGCGAGGTGTAAGCCTCGAGGCGGTCCGAGGCGCAAGCCTCAAACTATTTTTTTTCCCATAAAAAACATTAAATAGCAAGCCAAACATCAAATTTAATAATTTATAATTCTGAAGAATATCAAACTAAAAGCATAAAATGTTCATAAAATATAAAACGTAGGATTATCTGTTTTGTCTTTTAAATATAATTATTGCTAGGGTTGAATGTTTAATTGAGTATTGGGTTTTAAAAATTAAGACTTAACAAGTATGAAATTTTGTTTAATTTTATTTGAGTTCTAAAATTAGCCCAAAACACTTGAAATTCGAAAAAAGATGAAATTTGCGAGGCTTAAGCACCGAGAAGCCTCGAGGCGCTTAGCACTAAAGCGTGCGCCTCGACCTCCGGGGCTCAAGCCTCACGGACAACGGAAAGGCTTAAGCCTCGATACTTTTGACAACGCCTCGCCTCGAGGCGAGCCTCAGCGTAAGCCTCAAGCGTTTTCTGGCAAGGCATCCTGTTTAAAAATGTTGCTTCGCTTAAACACAAAGCTGTTGTGTGGTCGCTATCCACACACGAGTAAAACAACGGAATTAAAACTTGAAGAACATCAAGTAACTTTTCTACAGATTAAAATTATAATCTCTAGATGCCAATATGGCGAAATTATTCACTATAAACTTTACAGTGAACTTTACAAAAAGTCACTACTTTATCACAAGATAAAGTCGGACACGTTGAGCCGAAAATCTATCTATCAAGATATATGAAAAATACTAAAGATTTCCTCACACCACTCGTGTACTAAAAAGAACAACCTTCTAAAATAATTAGAAGTTAAAACACTCGTGTGTTATCGGAAATGTTAAGAAAACAGACTCAATAATATAAACAGATCTTCAGATACTTCTTCAAGAGTTGCGCACTTTCTGTTGTTGATTTGTCTCTCCTTATATAGGAGTTGAGAGACCTTCGACTATACGTCTTGGACCACGATTAGACCCACCAGGATGTAAGTAAGTCGTGGTAGTTAGTCGCTCAACTTGCTCCTGTAAAATAGGAACTGAACAACTGACTTAGTCCATCCTTATCTCTTTTGATCTGTTTCCCGTGTTCTTCGGTGTGTTACCATCGCATCTAGTGAAATATCCGTAACCTGCACACACCAAAGAGAAAAGACAAAACACTAAAAATACCTAACTCCTTATTTTGAGGAAACTTAGTCAGAGTTAACCACTTCTAACAAACTCCCTCTTTTTAGATTTCTTCAGAAAACCTGCATATACAAACACAATTTACAGTATATATATACAGTACTCCCCCTGAATCCCAAACGTATAAATAAATATAGAATACACTCCACCTGTAAACATTCTTCCCATGTTTACACAAATATCATCGCAACAGTTCCTGCAACATATTCAGCAACAATCATCTAAACAATTTAACCATCAGTGCAGAAACCATTCAAACAAAAACAGCAGACATCTCATAAGAACCACGCGATTCATAAGAAGAAATGTCATGCAAAAACAAAAGATGTCCAACATCATAAACACACCACGTCTGTTTTAAAACATGTCCAGAGAGATAAAAAATAAAAGAGTTCAAGAGTTCAGCAAAGTTCCACATTATCAAATATGACTTCAGTCCATCCTGTCTTCATCCATCACCATTCCTTCACTCCTTGATGCTCCCCCTGTCTCTACTCCCCATTTTTGGGAAGAAAGAAGGCTCATCATCTCTATCTTCAATCATTGAGTTCAATGCGCGCACTTCGAATACTCTCCATAAAGGTTTGTTCCAGCTTTTGAATACGTTCAAGCATGGAATGGACCGTTGATTTTGGCAATGACACCATTTCTTTTGAGGCAGCTTCTGAAACCTGTTCATCAGTCCCTTTTGAAGGGTTAGTCCATGGTAGGTTTGGAAGCTTATTACTTGAAAACAAAGTATTACTAATGGTGAAATGCTGAAAATCTTCAAACAGTGCATCACGAGCTCCATCAGGGAGTCCTTGTTTTTTTCAACAGTTGATAAAACAGTGAAGGGAACGGAAGTAATCTAGGATTTGGACGAACTAGGCAGCTCTGATTTGCTCCATGATAATTTTAACGAGATTGAAAGGGATTCATTTTCCCAGCCTGTACAATAACACACCGTGGGGCATTATCACAACCGTGGTGTTTGAGGATACGATCTAGTTTGAGGTCATAAGCTTGTAGAGAACGAAATGGAGATATGTAAGGCAACCACTCGACCTAGGATTTTTCCGCTTTCTGATTCTGCTGCCTGTCATCTCTTCTGCCACCAGATCATAGTCCTCAACAGCTACATCATTAATAAACTCATCTATTCCAAAGAATGCATTAATCTCACACGCAAATATGTTGAAAATTTTTCGTCTAAAATACACCTTGCAATACTTATTTGACGTGCAATCAGCGAAGGATTTCTCTAGATTTGCATAGACGTGTCTAATAACATTCTTCGGGTAGGGATATAGGGCTGTGATAGTGTTCAATAACCATCTTTCCTTAAGAAATTCGACAAGATTATACTGAGAAAAAGTTACCTCACAATTTTTCTTTCATTCAAGCACTTCAAGTGCTTAAATTGTGCCCAACGTTTTTTACCTTCCTTTGTGTAGAACTTGAATGAGAGAGCTCTTTCTACTTCAATATCAGAGTCGGCAAACATGGAGACATTCTCTGAATTGGAGTACCAATTCTCCTCCTCCGAGTAGGGACTCGGTGGTGCTGGTGGATCAGTAGTTGGAGTTGTTGTCAGAACAGTCGGTGGAATAGATGTTGGAGCTGCTGCCGGAATTACCGGTGGAACAATGGATTCAGTAGTTTGTATCGTGCTTTCTTTTCTTTTGCCTTGCTGCTCTCTTTAGCTTTTGAAGAATCTCACCCAACGAGACATACTCTTCACTTGACTTTGAAGATGGCTGACCATACTCCTTGTGTGGTTTTGAATCTGTGTCCTCTTCTTGAGGGTCCGAAGAATCACTGTGGGATCCTGAAGCTGAACCCTGTGAGTCCGTAGATGACTCGGAGCATTTGCCGTCACGGCGGATGACAAGAATCGATCGTAGCCCCTTCTTTTGGACAGGTGAAATGGCTTTTTCTTTTAGGATCTTTGACGGTGGGGATTGTTCAGGCGAGTCACCAGTAATTTCGATGTGTACTGGTGAGTTCGGTCCTCCTCGACGTGATTGTCGTGTTATATGGTCTGACCTTCGCGTAGCTTTGGACGGTCGTTTTCTCTTTTCCCCTTTCTCTTTTAGTGGAGCCCTAGGTTGTGGGGGCTCGATTTCTTCCGGATACACTATTTGAATGGGGGTTGGTCGAAAAGGTACTTCCTCCATAGTTGTTGCTTTTTCTGGTGAAGACCTCGGCATTGTGAGATTGGTCGGCTCGGTAGTTGGCTTCTGTGTGGATGTCATTGCTTCTTGTGGTTGTGGCGATTTTTCAAGAAATCTAGCGAGTCCTGCAAGAAGTGTTGCTGTAGCTGGATCCATAAAAAACCTTAAATGTATCAACTTAATCGAGAGAGAGAGAAGCTGAGACGATTTTCTGGGTTTTGCAATGAGTGAACAAGTTGTAAACAGCACTGTGATGCGATATGTGTCAGAACAATAGCTTTATAGTCACTGTGTCAGGCAAGTGGATAAACATAAGGCAGATTTGAAATTTGAAATTCAGATATATCTCATGATAAAACCCTAGTTTAAGGAACGAAATTCACAATATACACAGCCTCAAAAATAGGAGATAAATGATATTTAGTTTAGATATAAACAAATTAAGATAAATGTGTCACCAACTTAATCGATTTTCGCTGATATCTCCACAAAAATAGGGGATCAAAACAGATGTACCGAAAAATCTGGGATTTCTTATGGATTTTTAGGAGTATTTCTCTGGTTGTTATCATAACATCTCCATAAAAATAAGCTCAGCTTATCAGAATAAACCATATAAATATAGTCTCATGTAAAATTCGATTGCCAATGTTGTTAGGCTTTCAAAAGCAATCATGGATGCACCGTTTTGTAAGGTAGCATCGTCGCTGCGAATGCCGTGCCTCCCAAACTACTTTGGTGTTTTTCTGTATTACTAAATATTATTCATCATGTTGAGTTGTCAGTTAGGAGAACATATTAGATAACAATTTCGAACACAGTAAGTGTTATCAAATAGGCAGTTGTATCACCTTCAAATATTTCAATTTTTTGTGATACAAGAAAACATGTTCAAGCTTATTGGCGAGAGCAAAGACCAAGAGATCTACGAAGACTCGTAAAGCTCTCGTGATCTAGGTGTTTTGTGAAAATATCAGCGATTTGGTTTTCGATTTTCACATAATCTAACTTGATTACCTCATCCTCTACCAAATCTTATAAAGTAGTGTCGTATATCTATGTGTTTCGTCCTAGAATGTTGAACGAGATTTTTGGAGATATTGATTGCACTTATATTATCACAGTATACTAAAAGCTCAGTGCTCACAAATACCATAGTCGTTAAGTATTTTTTTTAACAAAATGAGTTGTGTACAACAACTTCCCGCTGTTACATATTCTGCCTCGGCAGTAGAGAGAGAAACACATTTTTGCTTACGACTATGTCAAGATACCAAATTATTCCCAAGATGAAAACAGCCCTCACTTAGAGATGGCAGAGGATCTTGGATCCGGTCCAGATCCGTAGATCCAGATTCATTTTTCAGGATCTGGATATTCAAAAAATAGGATCCGACGGATCTGGACCGGATCCGGACCATTCTTTTAAAATTCGGATCTGGATCTGAATCTCGATTTTTGAGATCCAGATCCGGTCCAGATCCGATCCATGGATCCATATAATATATATGTATATATAATTTATATTTATATTTATATTTATAAGTGTATTATATTATTTTTCTTTCTAGTTGAAGTTGGATAAATTAGGTTACGAAATTGGATAGTATGTTAATAATATTAGAAATTTGTACCTTGTAATTGAGGAAATTTTTTATATGAATGGTTTATTTGCTAAAATATGTGTGCTACTTCTTCTATTACTATTGCAATATTATTTATTGTCATGAAAGCAAAAGTAAATTTGTAACTAACATCTTCTTGTATAGTGGTGATTGTAGAATTTTGAAATAATTATTATAGCGTTATATGTATTTTATTATTATTATTATTATGGTGTTACTGTGAATTATATTTGATTTATGATTTATTTTAGAAGAGAAAATATATGGATCAAGTGCGGACCACGAATCCTATAGATCTTATGGATGCGGGCACGGATCTAATTTTTTGGATCCGATGGATGCGGACCGGATCGGGACCCAAGCAAAAAATTACGGATGCGGATGCGGATCTAGCGGATCCGGTCCATTGCCATCCCTACCCTCACTTGTACTCTTTCTATCATCAGTATCCCCAACCCAATACGAATCACTAAACTCAACTAAATTTGTGTTCGTGTCTTTTGAAAAGAAAAAATGTCAAGGTCCAATGTTCCAGAAAATACCTGATAACACTTTTGACAGCCTTTAAATGTGACATTTTAGGCTTAGTTTGGTACTGGCGCAAAACACACACGAACATTAAATGCGGTCGTGTGGCGTGAGATAGGAGACTTCTATCATTGATCTATAGAGTGTTGGGTCAATATCTTCTCCAAAGATCATCTCCGGTCGGTTTGTACTTGATCCCATGGCCTTTTCATATGCTTTACTCCTTACATTTCTAATTTTTAACCATATCCTCAGATACTTGTTTTGGGACACAAAAATTCCATTATCCATTTGCTTGACTTGGAGACCTAAGAAATACGTTAGTTGTCCTACCATGCTCATCTCAAATTTCGATGACATAGCATGATACGATCCTTGCTCCATTTTGTTGAATTCATTTGGATCAAGACGCATTACTGAAGCGAATCGTTCTAATAACAAAAATAAAAGGAATGGATTTTCTGAACCTTTGAATCTAACTCCTCTAAGTGATTTAGGCGTGAATGGAAATCCTAAATCCCAAAGAGATGGTTGACGCAACAACTTAGAAACACTAAATGACACACAAACGAGGTTGATGAACTCGAATGATTCGTCGATAAAGAATTCATCTTGGAATAATCAAGAGGAATTCGAAACTCTCAAGAGAGGCATAAAACTCATGAAAATTATTATTGATCAATTGATTTTCGTCCATGATAATAAGGCCTTTATATAAGGCTGAAATCTAAACCTAATCTAATAAGGAAAAAACTAACTAATAATAAAGGCCCATAAATCCGAAAATAACAAAGTCTTGATTTCGTGGACTGTACTAATTAAATCAAAATAATGCTCTTCATCCTAAAGCCCAATCACAGTAATTAAATTGATGAAGCATGGGTTGTCGGGCTTGTCGTCTCCTATGGGCTTCTCGGTCAATTCTTGATCCCAAACTTCTTGAATTAATCCATGCAATCCTTCCTTGAACTTCTTAGCTCGAGTTCTTGTAACTGGCCCACTTGGAACACGAACCGGGTTTTGAGTCAACGAACCTTGGACTCTATCATTTCCCTCCTCTTGGAGATGATTTGTCCTCAAATCTAAGGCGTCACCTACATCAAAAGGACTCAAGTCAGTAATATTAAATGTAGCACTAACATTATACTTACCTGGTAAGTCCAATTTGTAGGCGTTGTCATTAATGCGCCTCAACACTTGGAATGGTCCATCGCCTCGAGGTAGCAATTTTGAACGCCTTTGCAATGGAAACCTCTCCTTGTGCATATGCAACCACATCCAATCGTCGGGTTCAAACATCACTTTGTGACGTCCTTTGTTTGCTTGTTTGGCGTATTGCTCCATTCGCCTTTCGATATTCATCATTGCCTTCTCATGAATCTGTTTCACAAAATCAGCCATTTTATGGCCATCAAAATTAGTATGCTCATGGACAAGTCTAAAGGAGACAAAGGATTAAGCCCATACACAATCTCAAATGGCGAAAACTGAGTAGTAGAATGAACAGAACGATTATATTTAAACTCAACATGTGGTAAATATTCCTCCAAAGACTTAATGTTCTTCTTGATTATGGCTCTAAGCAAAGTAGACAAAGTCATATTTACTACCTTAGTTTGACCGTCAGTTTGTGGATGACAAATAGTAGAAAACAGAAGTTTAGTTCCTAACTTACACCACAAATTCTTCCAAAAGTAGCTCAAGAACTTCGAATCTCTATCCGAAACAATAGTCCGGGCATGCCATGCAATCTAACAACCTCTCTAAAGAACAAATCAACTACATGAGATGCATCATCAGATTTATGACATGGAATAAAATGTGTCATCTTAGAAAATCTGTCCACAACCACAAAAATGGAATCGCTACCACGCCTACTCCTAGGCAATCCTAACACAAAATCCATAGAAATGTCAATCCAATGTGTTGTAGGAATAGGCAATGGTGTATACAATCCATGAGAATTGACTCTAGACTTAGCCTATTTACATGTGACACATCTACCACAAATTCTCTCAACATCCTTTTCATGTGAGACCAAAAGAAATGCTCATGCAAAACAGCTAAAGTCTTAGCAATGCCAAAATGCCCCATCAATCCCCCACTATGAGACTCAAGCAACAACAATAGGATATCATGAGATTTGTAGTAGTCTATTTAGGAACACACAACTTATTCCTCCTAAACAGGTAATCATCATGTCTAAAGTACTCTCCACTAGCAGATTTCTCACATGCTCGATATATCTCACCAAAATCATCATCACTTACATATAAACTCTTGATGCACTCAAACCCAAGCAACTTAGCATCTAAAGTACAGATCAAGGCATACCTCCGAGAAAGGGCGTCAGCCACCACATTCTATTTCCCTTGCTTGTACTTGATGACGTATGGAAACGTCTCAATGAACTCCATCCACCTTGCATGTCTCTTGTTCAACTTATACTGTCCCTTTAAGTGCTTCAACGACTCATGATCGGTGTGAATAACGAACTCCTTGGCCCACAAATAGTGCTGCCACGTTTGTAAAGCTCTATCCAATGCATACAACTCCTTATCATATGTTGGATAACTCAACGTTGCTCCATTTAGCTTCTCGCTAAAGTACGCCACTGGTCACCCTTCTTGCATCAAAATTGCACCAATTCCAATACCAGAAGCATCACATTCTACCTCAAAAGATTTAGAAAAGTCAGGAAGAGATAATACTGGGGCGTGAGTCAATTTGTACTTCAAAAGCTGAAACGCCTTCTCTTGCTCTTCTCCTTAACGGAATTCTACATTTTTCTTGATTACTTCCGTCAATGGTGCTACAACACTACTGAAATGTGGCACGAATCGCCTGTAAAAGCTAGCAAGTCCGTGAAAACTCCTAACTTCACCAATGCTCTTCGGACTCGGCCACTCTTGGATAGCTCGTATTTTCTCCTCATCAACCTCTACACCCTATGCACTAACAACAAAATCAAGAAACACAAGCTTGTCCATACAAAAGATACACTTCTTAAAGTTAGCAAACAGCCTTCTTTTTGAAGCGCATATAAAACAGCCATCAAATGCTCAACATGTTCATCATGACTCTTGCTATACACTAGGATATCATCAAAATATATTACTACAAATCTGCCAATAAAAGAACGCAAAACATGATTCATAAGACGCATAAACGTACTAGGGGCGTTAGTCAAGCCAAAAGGCATAACCAACCACTCATATAAACCAAGTTTTGTCTTAAAAGCAGTCTTCCACTCATCTTCCTCCTTAATCTTAATCTGATGGTATCCACTACGCAAGTCAATCTTAGAAAACACTTAAGAGCCATGCAACTCATCAAGCATATCATCTAAACGAGGGATGGGATGACGATACTTTACCGTGATATTTTTTGTAGCTCTGCAATCACAAAGACATCCTCATCGTCGAGTCCTTCTTCGCACAAGTAGAGCTGGAACGTGCATGGACTCAACTTTCCCTCGCGTTCTTTCGCCAACAACTCTCCAATCTGCCTCTCCAATTCCTTTGTCTCCTTTGGATTGGTACGATAGGCTGGCCTATTTGGAAGAGTGGCTCCTGGCACGAAATCTATTTGATGTTCAATCCCTCGAATCTGTAATAACCCGAAAAATTTTAAACTTTTATTAGCGATGCTTAAACCAATTACTTAGGGTGCTAAGACCTTAATTATGTTTAAGGTGACCAACGAAACGAATTAGAATCAATTCAGAGATCGAAAACTATAGAAATCAATAACTAGTGACTAGTCCTACAGGATTAGGGTTTTCTGAATAGCCTGAACATAGAATGAAAGATTGAAAATGAATCTCAACAAAAGGATTTCATTTCTAAAATTGTCCCGCGAAAAAATGTGAGAAGCTAAAGAATTGGAATTTTCGGGCATACTTGCTCGGTCAGTCTCAAAAATACTATTCACGAGCCGGATCAACTTTCAGTCCGTGCTCATCATGAAAATTTATGATAACAATCAAAATCATGGAGGAATATATTATTATGAATTTAGAATTCATAAGAATCAATTTCTGAATGAAATTCCTGAAGAACTTAACCAAACGTCGGGAATATATACTGAAAAAATCCTAAACTGATCCGAACGAATCGAAACTCAAACCAATGGTCTAAATCAATAAGAAATGATTTATAAGACTCAAATTAATTGTGAAAGCTCAAGAATTCAATAGAATTTCGAATGAGCATAATTTAATCGCCGGACGCTGTTTTTCGCGATAACTCGGAATTTACTTACCGGATGCCATCCGAACTTCATGAAATTATTATACACTATGAAATAAGTATTTTTAAGGCTATTTAAGAAAATAAAACCTTAAGGTTCCGAGAAATCAATTGAAAGCGCGATAAAACGTAAAAAGTCGGTATTAACATGCCAAATCGGATAATTTGACCATTCCTTCTCCTAACTACCACCAAGAGCCTCCCAAATGAGCTTACAACAACTCTTTTGCTGCCAATACAGCAGCACTTTCGTCCATATGCTCTCTCTCATTTTGGACACTATTTCTCTCTCTAAATTCAAATACTCTTTTTTGTTCTTCCAAGTTTTTAAGCTCCAATCATTTTTTACAACCTATTCCAATTCTCAAAATAAGTTTCTAAGACCATAGAAAGGCAGTATTCATCATTCTCTTCCATCGTAATGGAGTGGAATTTTTAATTTTTTTTTCATTTGAAACCCTAGTTTCGACCCCTTCAAATTTCGTGGCTTTTGAGCCACCAAATGCTCTGAAGCCATGAATGAAATATGTTTAGAAATATGTTCTAAGGTTGTGTTTAAATTTTGGAAATTTTTGGAGCATGTTTAATATTTTTTATTTTTGTTATAATTTTTTTTATAGAATATAAAGCATGCTTTTGTGAATATTATTTCATATTGTTACTTGCTGACGTGTTAGGAGCATGTAGAATAATATGGAAATTTTTGGATTTTTTCTTGAATTTTTCTTGAGAAGGCCGAGAGCTATGTAGGATTTTTAGGCCATGATTTGATTTTTTTTGTTGAAAAATAGTTGAGATATATTGTTTAATAATTGATATAAAAATCATATATTAATCTTAAAATTATTGAAACACATCTCCTATTTTCTTCAAAAGAGAATATATATATATATATATATATATATATATATATATATATATATATAGATCATTGTTTGATTTTATTTGTTGAAAATAGTTGAGATATAACGTTTAATATATGATATGAACATCATATATTAATCTTAAAATTTTTGGAATACTTTTCCTATTTTCATGTTGAAACCGAAATTTATATATAATTTTGAAAATTATTTTGATTTTATTTATTGAAAAATAGTTGAGGTATAGTATTTAATATATGATATGAACATATATTAATTGTGAAATTTTTGAGACACTACTCCTATTTTTCATACAAGGACCGAAACTATATATATATATTTTAGGTTTATTTGATTTTTATTTGTTGAAAATAATAGGATATGTGATGTTTAGAAATAATATGAACCTAATATGCATTGTTGGGAATTTATTGAACACATATACAATATATGTGTGAGGACAAAAAGAATTCCAAGCATTTAGTTCATATTATAAATATTTAGTTGGTGTTAAAGTTAATATTTCATGTTTATTGCAAATATAAACATATGGTGAAGTGAATGGAATTTATTGCATATATATGTGTATATATTAAAATTACCAAAAATAAGCATGTAGTAATAGCATGTGTATGAATTTTAATGTATGATATGAGATGATATTTCATGTTTATTATAAGATATAAGCATGATATGATTTTTGTGGAATTTATTAAACACCAATGTCCAATAAGATAAAATTGCCAAAAACTTCAGGCATATTTATTCATGGGTTAAAATTTTATTTGATGATATTGAGTTGCTAATTAAATTCTATAGTATGATAGGACCATAACATGATTTTATTGAAATTTATTAGATACTTATGTTAATTATTGCTAATTACCGAAAACATGACAAAATGGTTAAGTATGAGTTCATTTTTAATGGTAAATGATGCTATGATAGTTAATCAATAAGCTTGGAATGAATGGTATGTGATTTTGATGAATGAATGGAACACTTATGCACAATATACAATGATTGTGTATTATGTTAGAAATTAGGGTTTTCTAATGCTTTAGTATAATATATGTTGTGTATGGTGTTGAATGATTATATTTATGTTGTGCCGACAAACAAAACCCCAAACGTAAACAATGTAGTACTTTATGTACGAGAATCCAAAGAAATCGACCAATTCTGATAACTTAAGAAGGAATTAATGAGAATCGAAGTTAGACACGAATTAGGGTTTTCTATTAATACACAAACGTGAGTTCATAAAGTTAAAGAAACCAAAAGCCGAGTTATAACGTTAATACTCAACAACGACAACTTAATACGATATTAGATCGAGCGTTAAGACAACTCGATAACAAATAGCGATTATATAACTTACATAATCTCTGACGAGTTAAGAGAAACAAACAATGTCGTAAAGTGCAAGCAAGGATTCGAACATAAGGTGTCGATCCTTATGTCTCAAAGGTCGAGTTAGTATTCACAAAGAACTTCATCTATTCTAAGTACTTACTTACATGATAGTATGTGATCACTTGAATCATAAGTCAAGACTCCCCTTTATTCGTCGTGCTAATACGACAAGTTGTCAAGCATAATCTACTAGGACGTAACTATAATTGTTAAGTCTAGTTAGTGGCTTGAGAATATCCTAATATACCAATCATAACTTGAATACTAACAATCTATAACGTAATAACGTTTAGAAGAACACTAAGGCTAAGAGTCGAGGATAGACTCGGAGTATATGACTCATAAGTTGAAGTTCATCTATGAAAGATGAAGTAATATAGTTTGGAAATTAAGAATGTAAGATAATATAAATTATCTTAAAACCATCACATGAAATCATAAAGAAACCCTAATTGGGAACTTTAAGTCGTAATTTATAAACGACCTTCGATCGATAAAAAAAATCTAAAAAATGTTATTTTCTTATGAAGGGTTTGATCGTACGTAGTTGGCGAGGAAGGACAATCATGATAATATAAATTATGTTATTAGCTTCGGACTAGCAGATGGACTCTCTTGAAACAAAATGATATGCATTCCTCAAAGCATGATTTACAAAAGCTCTATGAAATATTATTGCATGAACTGTTATTGACTGTCAAATGTTTATGTTTTGTTGTGATCCTATCTGAGGTTGGTATATCCAACGTGGTATTAGAATGAGTTGGTCCAACAACGTTAAAAAGGGTAACGATCGGATCCGACTTAGTTAAGGACTAACTCGGATTGTGTACACGTGTGACTGGGTGTTAAAGTGTCACGACCTGATTACTTAATTAAATAATTAACCAAGTAATCAGGCTATGAATAGGTTAGAATATAAACATATTAATTTCTAACTTAAACATCTCCGAGAATCAAAAGAGTTAAACTAATTAATTGACAATCAAGATAAAAACCAAAATTATACAACTTTACATACAAAAGAGATTTTCATAAGTTATCAACAAGATCATATGAGTTTGACAATGGAAGTATGGATGAACGTCATGTGTGAAGACATGACGTTTGGGGCATAATAATTACAACAAAAGAACCCTATCTCAGCTTCCTCTTCCATCGCTATCTCCAAACTCAACCTGCATATAAAAGACAAACAAATACAGGCCGTGAGTACCAACAAGCACTCAGTAGGTTATCGCCAAACAATAAACTTAAATGATTTAACGAACTTTCTCATCATAAGAATTTAAATAAATAACACCTGAATAAATTTTCAGTGACAATAATTTTTTATGCAACTGTAACAATGCAATCTCATGCAATATTGTGTTACGTTGCTATTATCTTCATGTGTTGGTCCCGAGGGTTACAAATCACATTCCTGCCCTATCTACGTTATTCGGTAATGAGAAGTAGGCTTCCTTCTCAATACCTTGATCGGTCTACACAATCATAAACTTCCCGGTCATTGTCGGTATATTTATAAACTTCCCTCTCATTACCGGTCTATGTAATTATAACTTCCCGTTCATTAACAAAATTCTTCCGTAGATAGGTAACATGGACTTATTCTCAATAATAACATGATCTTATACTCAACAAACAATATGAATTTATGTTCAACAAATAATACAATCTTATACTCAACAAGTTATACGATCTTATGCTTAACATATAACATGATATTATTTTCAATAAATATCATGATTTTATTTACATAATAATGTGCAAGATATAAATGAAATTTTCAATATCCAACACACATTAAAGAGAAGAAAACCTACCTGGTACGTCGTCACTCGAGGATTTTCTCCTTCTCGTCCTTTAGGATGCTCTTGTCCTTACTCGATCCTTGTAAATAAAATAATTATCGAATTTAGCAACATTCTGATTCACTTGAGCATATTACATCTTATTCTTGATTTTATCAAATTCTAAGATTTAAGTTAGGCTATTGTATTCTTTAATATTTTATGTCCATAATAAACTTTAATTTTAATAAGTTACATAACATGCCATAATTAAAAGAATTTAAGTAACATATGCTTAGTTTCATTAATATACAACATTGTCAAATTTTAACTTAAGACAATCAAGTGAATAAATCTCACTTATATACTTGTTATAAGTTTTACTAATTAGATTCTCAAAACATTTTATTAATATGTCGATTCCAACAAAATTTCGGCAGAGTAAGTTTTATAAAATGAATCATCATTTCATTCCAAATTCAACCAATTCATCCCAAACTCTACCAATCTTCATCATATGTATCAATACACACTTAACAACTTAAAACAAGGCAAACTCATTCATTCATACTATAATTTTGTTATGCCCTTCAACCACATCATTATGTAATTACATGAACTTTTCAATCTACAATCAATTCAATCTCAATCAATTTATATATACTTATCCATCATCAATGATCACTAATCCATAATAAATTTAAATCCTAATCAAACTCATCATATAATTCTAGCAATTTAGCATAAACTTTAATATTTCAACTTTCAATATATAAGTTCATAAAATCCCATAAATTCAACTTAAGCATTATTTATATCATAGATCTCAAAAATTATATCAAATACATCAAAGAAAATCAAGAAATCAAAGTTCATCCAACCTCATAATTTTCGAAAATTTGAGATTTTATATACATTCAATTCATTTAAATTTCTTTTACTAAATCATGTTTATTTCCACTTAATTACACGTATCTAAACTTAACTTAATCAAATCATAACAAATAATTAACATGCAAAATTAGGGTTTATGCATGCTCACTTTAATTCACCAAATTCATGAATTTTAAGAATTTAAACCATATAATATAACATTTAAGCATCATAAACATAACAAAAATTAAACAATTCAACCTTAAATTAAATCTTCAAATTTTCAAAAACCATCATATGAGAAGATCATATTCTTCAATTTTAATCACAAAACTTGGATGAAATATGGTATTTACCTTCTTTGGAGTGATTTCCAATTAATTCAACATTTAAACTATGGATTAAAAATGAAGGAAATTTTTGTGTGTGTAGTGTGTGAAGGTGCCGAAAATAGAGAGAAATGAGAGAGGTTGAGGATGATCTCTAATGCTTATGGTTCTAGAAGATGTATATATATAGATTTATTCATTTATTTATTCATTTTCTATTTATTTCCTACAATTTTCGAAAATTGCATAAGGATTTTTCTAAAATTACTAATGTTGCACATTAGTATTCTTTAATAGTAAAAATTCAATTTTCTCATTAATATAAAGATCCAAAACAATTAAATCCATTATTGGAATTCAAATCATACAAATATAGATTTAATTCTTTCATATGCAAAAATTCAAATAATTATTCTTTAAATTCATAAATTTCGAAAATTATAGAAAATAATTTCTTTATCACTAGATATAAATAAAATAAATTACAAACAATCATACAGAATAATTCACAATTTATATCAGAGAAAATTGCCTCCCCGATGACTTTTACAAAAGACAAAATAGGCCTCAATAATACTTGGGCGATAGCACTGCTTCCCTGAATGCTTTATAGTACATATAACTTTTATATACAACATGCTTCACCTTTCTATTTACACTAAATACTATATGTACATATTATGCCACTATTCTTTTATCTAGCTAACTTTTAACCAGTCTTAATAACTAAAATCTTAACTCGTATCGTCATCCCAATCTAATTTCCTATAATTCCTCAGGTGTCTCTGGATCATATTCTTCTGATGCAGGGCGGCAACAAGTGGATGAGCCAGCAGGCTCTCCAGGAGTGAGAAGGGATGGATCAGTAATAGAGGGCATCTCACTGATGGGCAAAGGCTGCAAACTCAAAGTTCCAACGAAAAACTGACACTCAGATTCGATGGTTGTATTAACTGGAGGAGGTGATGAAATATTTTCTGGAGGAGGGATAAAATGAGTGACTGAAGGTGATGGAGATCTTAAAGCAAAAGGCTGACTATACAGGTCTAGGTCAATTGAAGTCAATTTAGATTCTATACGATGTTCATAATCAAAAGGATAGTTTGATACAATGATCGAATCCAATTCAGGGCTATCTTCATTGGGTTCATCAATATCAGATTCATTTCTATCCGTATCTGGGGCCAGGATATCATCAAGAATTTGATGGACTGCAGGGATAAAACAATCTAAGGAAGGATACTGATCAGGAGGGGGATTCTCAGTCAAATTGAACTGTTCTTTAATAAGGTCGATAAAACCAACAAGGTTACCAATAACTCTGGCTTCCATGTTAGGATGTACAAAATCCAAGGTAGCCACATAAGCCTATCCACGGCAATTAGAGGGTAAAGCTTGCACTAACTGGAGTAACCCGTCTAGCTCTGTAACACCATGCTGCCTTACCGATGCCCATAATTGTATATATTGATTGAGGAAGTGGACCATGTTCTGATGTTCACCCATTCTAAAGGAATAAAACCGATCCCTTCTTCCTCTAGCAGTCGGTCTAACCGGTATGTTTTTCCTTGCAGTAGTTCTTGTTCTTGTCATCCTATAACAAAATATAACTTAAACACTAACCAAAGATGTATATATATAACTACATTTGTTTAGTCCAAAACTTCTCACTTTTCCTTACAACACATTTATCTTTCATTATACTTTTTCAAACATGTCACACCACATAAATTTACCCCATGCTCATCAAACATTTTTCATACGTGCATATTCAATGCTTCTCATAACAAATCATAGCTTATCTTACATGGTTGAGCTGGAGAGATGGATTTGGAATGCTGAGCTACTATCAAATTCTTTCTATTTAAAAACTCAAGGTTTACAAAGAAAAGTTGGCTCAAGAAAGAAAGATTCACAAGTCCAGAGCGAAAAACTGCGTTGATATCACTCTGTCATGACCCGACTACTTAATTAAATAATTAACCAAGTAATCAGGTTATGACTAGGTTGGAATATGAACATATTAATTTCTAACTTAAACATCTCCAAGAATAAAAAGAGTTAAACTAATAAACTAACAATCAAGATAAAAACCAAAATTATACAAATTTACATACAAAAGAGATTTTCATAAGTTATCAACAAGATCATATGAGTTTGACAACAGAAGGATAGATGAACGTCATGTGTGAAGACATGACGTTCAGGGCATAATAATTATAACAAAAGAACCCTATCTCAGCTTCCTCTTCCATCACCATCTCCAAGCTCAACTTGCATATAAAAGGCAAACAAATACAGGGCGTGAGTACCAACAATCACTCAGTAGGTTATCGCCAAACAATAAACTTAAATGAATTACCGAACTTTCTCATCATAAGAATTTAAATAAATAACACCTGAATAGATTTTCAGTGACAATATTTATTTATACAATTGTAACAATGCAACTCAAGTAATATTGTATTACGCTAGTATTATCTTCCTGTGTTGGTCCCGAGGGTTACCAATCACAGTCTTGCGCTATCTACGTTATTCGGTAATGAGAAGTAGGTCTCCTTCTCAATACCTTGATCGGTCTACACAATCATAAACTTTCCGGTCATTGCCGGTATATTTATAAACTTCCCGGTCATTGCCGGTCTATACAATTATAACTTTCCGATCATTAACAAAATTCTTCCGTAGATAGGTAACATGAACTTATTCTTAATAATAACATGATCTTATACTGAACAAACAATATCAATTTATGTTCAACAAATAATACAATCTTATACTCAACAAGTTATACGATCTTATGTTCAACATATAACTTGATATTATTTTAAATAAATATCATGATTTTATTTACATAATAATGTGCAAGATATAAATGAAATTTTCAATATTCAACACACATTAAAGAGAAGAAAACCTATCTGATACGTCGTCACTCGAGGATTTCCTCCTTCTCGTCCTTTAGGATGCCCTTGTCCTTACTCGATCCTTGTAAATAAAATAATTATCGAATTTAACAACATTCTTATTCACTTGAGCATATTACATCTTATTCTTGATTTTACCAAATTCTAAGATTTAAGTTAGGCTATTGCATTCTTTAATATTTTATGTCCTTAATTAACTTTAATTTTAATAAGTTACATAACATGCCATAATTAAAAGAATTTAAGTAACATATGTTTAGTTTCATTAATGTACAACATTGTCAAATTTTAACTTAAGACAATCAAGTGAATAAATCTCACTTATATACTTATTATAAGTTTACTAATTAGATTCTCAAAATATTTTATTAATATTTCGATTCCTACAAAATTTCGACAGAGTAAGTTTTATAAAATGAATCGTCATTTCATTCCAAATTCAATCAATTTATCCCAAACTCCACCAATCATCATCATATGTATCAATACATACTTAACAACTTAAAACAAATGCAAACTCATTCATTCATACTATAATTATGTTATGCCATTCAACCACATCATTATGTAATTACATGAACTTTTCAATCTACAATCAATTCAATCTCAATCAATTCATATATATACTTATCCATCATCAATGATCACTAATCCATAATCAATTTAAATTCTAATCAAACTCATCATATAATTCTAGCAATTTAGCATAAACTTTAATATTTCAACTTTTAATATATAAGTTCATAAAATCCCACAAATTCAACATAAGCATTATTTATATCATATATCTCAAAAATCATGTCAAATACATCAAAGAAAATCAAGAAATCAAAGTTCATCCAACCTCATAATTTTCAAAATTTGATTTTATATACATTCAATTCATTCCAATTTCTTTTACTAAATCATGTTTATTTCCACTTAATTACACATATCTAAACTTAATTTAATCAAATCATAACAAATAATTAACATGCAAAATTAGGGTTTATGCATACTCACTTTAATTCACCAACTTCATGAATTTCAAGAATTTAAATGTCACAACCCCTCTAATCCAAAGGGCAGATTAGAGAGAACTGGAGCTTGGAACAGTGAATGCAAAACAATTTATAAGAATAATCAAAAGATTTCAGAATAATATTTATCGAACTTCAATAATCAAACCTTATTTACAAGGCAAAAGTAATTCAAATGTAAAGGCTACGAGTTCCTTTAACAAGGGTTCGATAATTGCACGGATACAACTGTCACAATAACATACAAAATATTCAGAATATGCAGAGGAAAGCATGTGAATGCATATATGACGATATGCACCCAAGGGTATTTTCTTTCAAAACATATATAAATACCAAAAGGTTCTGACTACTCAACATCTCGCCCATCACCATCACTACCAATCGCACATTTAAAAACAAATATGCGGTGAGTACAAATAATGCACTCGATGGCTCATGCCAAAATAATTTATCACGGTTTGAATTACTCGCCCATCACAAGAACACACGAGGTTTTAATTTGAAATACTCGTGCTTACTAAATATTTTTCGTCATTTTCAATAAATATCGCCACAAGCATTTTCCACATATGTATGATCCACATCCACCACAACAATCATTCATAACAATTCCACTATTTGAGAGAGGCCTCCTCTCAGAGATCCGTGACCGCCGAGCACCCTTTCAAAGACACAATCGCACAAATAATCAAGCACAAAATCCAGGCCATCTCAGCACAAGATACGAATTCTCCATCATTCTTGGGGGTACTTCCAAGAATACGAATTCAAGCATGTCATGAAGTGGGAGCTACCCAACATTATGCATCAATAATCATGGATTGGATACATACATAAAACATAAATATTTTGGGCAGGTAATTAAATAAATCAGTTAATAAATATTTGCTTGCAATAAAGCATCGTAAATAAATCATTTGATAAGTTCTATCAATTTGAGTATAGTAAAGTCCACCTTGACTTTTAAACTTCGAATCTCGGTACGCGTGTTCTTCTCCTCGTTGCGCGTGAGTTTCACGTCCCACCTTTACGCAAAAATTTACGTTTAGAACGTTGGCACATTTTTCTAGATTTTCAAAGTTCATTCAACTTTGATAAATAAAATAATAATTCGAAGTCTTAATAATCTTGATACGTCTTAATAGGTTGAAACGAGCGTATATCAATAAAATAATTCTCGTATATCGAGAGAGACGAAATATGATCTACAGTCTCATTTTAACCTTTTAGGTTAAATAATCAACGTATAATAACGTTATTCAAAACAAGGATTTCAATCATGAAATCTTTTTTTTTTCACAATTGAGATATTCCGATAAAAGCAATACGTTTTTCACGTATAAACGTATTTAACGAACGTATTTCGTACGTTAATTTCGAAAGTCAACCATTTTGACTTTTCATTAAAAATATTCAATAAAACATATTTTAATCAATATAAATCGATTTTCAATCGATTTCTTTTCATAAAGATTTAATCTTCGATTTTTCACGCAAATCGATAATTTTGATTAATATTTTCTTTCAATATTAATCTTTTAATACCTTAAGCATTATTTATGCTTTTAACGTTATTTAATATAACGTTCCATCATAAACATAATATTCTATGTTTAATAATTCCCAAAAATTCAATTATGTCTAATATAATTTTTAGACATATAATAAATTATTATTCATGATTAAAAAGGATTTAAAATCCTTTATAAAAGCACTATAGCTCACGGCTATATGCTACAATTCTCAAACTTGTTCCAAAAATTCCTCTAAATTCATATAGTGTATTATTTTACACTATGATCATTAATATGTATTAATATCAACTATAGGAAATTTTGAACACCACCTATTTTACACTATAGGTTTCGGTCACTATGCAAACTCATACCAAATATTTTATAAAATTTCCACAAAATTACACTATGCTTAAATACTATCATGTAACATTAATAAATCATAATATTTAACTAGATCTGTCACGACCCCACTCCGGACCAACCCGGACTGGAGGCGACTAATACTAGGAGTAGTATTTTAGGGGTTACATGGATAAAATAAAGATGCATAAAAACAAAGTACATGCTTGAGCAGAATATGAGATGATGTCATAATATTTTTGAAAAGGTTTAGGCCATCGGACCCCAAAACTTGGCCTGATCCGATGGACCTCGATAGTTTGTAAACATAAGGCATAAATAAAGGAGTTCAAAGTATAGCAGATGAAAGTGTGTGAATACATATATGACGATATGCATTCAAGGTATAACCCACAAATTCAAGTAAATCGGTCAAGGACTTTGGACCTCAACACATTCCCATCATCACCATCGAAGTTCAACCCGCACATTTAAAACAAACATGCGGGGCTAAGTACAAGAAATTGCACTCGGTGGACTTATGCCGAAAGCAGTTGATAACATTTGAATTTACGCCAATATCGAGTAAGTCGCGTGGTTTTAGTTAAAATGCCTCAGGCTTACCAAATCATTTTCGTTCAGTAAACATAGCCGGCGTGCATTTTCTTCGTGTATGGTCCGTATCTCATAGTCACTGATACATAATAATAATATAAAATAAACGTCGAGAGTGAGGCCTCCCATCTACGACGCCGTGACCGCCGTAATCCCTGACAAAGACATACTCACTGCAAGCATATGTTAACACAACAGTATAGTTCCAACCTTCACGCCAATCCTAGCGGGCATTTATCATCCCAAGACAGACCCGACATTAAAAGGTTGGGTGCTACCACAACAATTGATATAATAGTTCCAACTATCTCCACAAATTTCTACCCGGGCATAACAGATAGGATCCATACACAAAACGAAATATTTTGGCGGTAATGCAAGAAACATTTGTTAAGCAGTTGTAGGATAAGTGCGTAAATAAACTCATTTGAAATAACAAGAAAGTCACGTTTTGGTGGGTAAGAAAAGGCCCACATTTTAAAGATAAAGCCCACTGGACTATGGTTCGTTGTAAAAGTCCCAGTTCGTTCGTTCGTCAAAATCCGTCATTGCGTTTGCGCCCACACCTTTACGGCGAGGCTTTAGTACGTCGCTCAAGTCCTCGAGACTTCCAAAAGCTAAGATAAACTTCGATATTTCATATCGATGTAGATCGAATTCTTAGTGAATTCAATACGCCTTTAACACGATCTAATCAATTTTCTCGTTCTCGAGATATGTTCAACGATAAGCACGTTTTTCGATATATGGATTTCATTTGTGAAATCTTTTCTTACTAATGAGGTATCATACTCAATTAGTATATCTTACGCGTACTGACGTATTTATAATCGTAAAATCGTACGTTTGACTTGAAAAGTCAACGAAGTCAACACTGGTCAACAAAGTCAGTGATTTTGACTTTTAAATAGTAAGCTCTTACTATTTTGTTTTATAAATCGAATTTGATCGATTTGGTAACGTAAAGCCCTATTCTTCGATTTATCTCGTAAATCGAGGACTTATAAATAATTTCGCATTTAATAAACCTTTTTTATAAATAAAATGCGTATTTTGTTTTTTAAAACGTTATAAAATGAACGTTTGTCTCGAACATAGCAATCTATGTTTATAAAATTTTGAAAAATTTAAAAACTGTCCAGAATATTAATTTAGCAAATATTTCATTAATAAATTGTTTTAAAAAGGATTTAAAAATCCTTATTAATTATCGAAAACTCGATAATTAATTTAAAATGTCAAATGACTTTTGAAATTTTTTCTAAATTAATATAGTGCATTATTATACACTATGGTCCAGAATATGAATTTATAAAATTCATATGATATTATTTGCTATTTATTTATATATATACATATATACATTTACGGTAATTCCAATAAATAGGGAATAATTATCCAAAAATTCCCAAAATTGCTATATACCTAGTATAATATCCCACCATCAATATACATCACCAATATAACCCATAGTTCATCATAACCATTCATTTAATAATATAAAGCAATTATTCACGGTAATACTTGATAATTACCGAATAATTAGCAAATAATTTCTAAAAATTCTAAATAAATTCCAACATGATTAAACATTATATTATAACATTGTAACATCATAACATCAACCAAAAAAATTTGAATCATCACCATATGGAGCTCAATAGCTCTCGGCTTCTTTGATTCAATATGTTATTTGATTTTCAAAAATTCCAACAATTATATACTATGTTTATACACTATAGTATAGTAATATAACATCATAATATTTATCAAAACTAATTAAATCATCACCTTCAAGAGCACAAAGCTCACGGCTTATTTGATTTAAAATAATATTTGATTTTCAAAAATTCTAATTAATTCACACAATGCATAAATAATATACTAAAGCATTAATACACCATTGCATGTTCAAAAATAAAATCATACACCAACCTATGAAATTATAATGCTCTCGGTCCTATTGTAAAATCAAGCATAAGGTTTTCAAAAATTCTAATTAAATCATAGAACATATAATCAAGGTTCTAAAGCACTAATATGTTATTACAAGCTTGAAATAAAAATTATACATTAAGGTACATATATAAATGGCTCACGGTATTAACAACATCTTAAGCTAGGGTTTTCCAAAAATTGTTAAATCAATACCATAGTCTTAAATCATAACATAGATCAATTATCCATCATGAAAATACTTAAAACATGCTCGATCATCTTGGTACATTTTATAAAATTTTCGAAAATTAATATGAACATGTACTATGGTTCGAAAATCATATATTGTCAAGATGCATTCATACATTTCA
This sequence comes from Salvia rosmarinus, assembly GCA_036937905.1. NCBI lineage: Eukaryota > Viridiplantae > Streptophyta > Magnoliopsida > Lamiales > Lamiaceae > Salvia > Salvia rosmarinus. Next base: position 58,143,455 of record CM072817.1, read on the forward strand.
TATATAACAACCTATGTTCATTTACACATATTTCTCATATTTTTCAAAATAAAATCCTCAAGAACAATATGAACACATATCTCATGCTTCAAGAACATTTAACACATACATAGATACATATATAAAGCTTTCGAAACCTACACTTATATACTAAAACTGTTTCGATTTTTTGGATTAAAAGGAGGTACAAATCAAGCTAGCCTCATATTTACCTTGGAATTAGAATGGTTTCAAGAGCAATGTATGTATCAAGGTTGTGAAGTGGAGAAATGGAGAAGAAATGGAAGAGAAATCTGAAAATAGAGAGGCTGCTCTCGATTCTTGGGGCGAAAAATGGAGAGAATGGGTGTATTTTGTGTGTTTGAAAATGTGAGAAGGATAGTGTATAAGGTGAAGAGCATCTCTCCCCCTAATCTCTCTCTCACTACACGGCTACACACACACACATAGAGAAATTATTGCTGCACTTGGGAAGGGAAAATGATGATTAAAGAGTGCAAAAGGAGCTATCCATGTATTGGGCAACATTTAAAATTTAAATCATTTGTTTATGGGGTGAAGGAAATCGGCGCATGGGGGTTCAAGGGGGCTGATTTTATTTTTAAAATACACCTAATACATTGTATTAATCATATAATAGGTCATAGATATATAATACAAGCCATAAAAATAATTAAATCAACACATAACCTTAATTTCGAAAATACCGATAAGAATTTGAGAAAATAGGGAATAAAATGTAAATCACACCTATTATTGATACTCATGTAATTTTCGATCATATATATCATAATATATGATTTAGATATTAAATAATAGCATAGGATAAAATTATTACACATTTCAAGCATTAAAAACCCTAATTTCGAATTCAAGGCTTCGAAATTTATATAATTGAAGCTATTGAGTTTTATGGTTCAAAAACTGATTTTAATGCTTAATAATATCCATATATATCATATTATAAAGTTTAGATACCATATGATAATTTAATGGTATCATTTCATGCCAAAAACCATAGTTTAGAAAACTAGGGTTTTCGAATTCCATTAATTGGAATTATCGAGTTTTATAACTCAATTATTGATTTTAATAATCATTAATACTGTAATTATATAAAATAATAATAGGAAATTAATTATTATAATTTCCTGAGCATTAAACTCATTTTTAAAACGTCTCAGACGTTGACGCTCAAAACGCCTCAAACGCTCAAAGTCGACTCATCTCAAAATGGTCGCAGAAGTTCATACTTACTAAATAAATATATTCCATTTGATAAAGGAATTAAGATGGAAATTAATTCCAAGCTTCACCGCCGTAAAATTTCACGAAGTCGACGCTCAATACGCTTGACGTTAAAATATATCGACGAATCATTTCGTAATATTTCAATCCTTTAATTCACAATCCTTAGTTAATTATGATAAGGAATTGTTATAACGATATCGTATCGAAATCACAAGATTCGATGTCGTAAAAGATAATATACGGCAAAACCACAATTACGGGTTTAGAAAACCGTAATCGATATTCGTTTCTTTCGAATATTACATTCCACCCCTTACGAAAAATTTCGTCCCGAAATTTGTATACCTCTAGAAAAATAGATCGGGTATTTTTCCTCATCGCTTCTTCAAGCTCCCACGTGGCTTCTTCTTGCCGTGGTGTCTCCACAAGACTTTGACTAACGGATCGACTTGCTCCGTAGTTGCCGAACTTTGTGGTCAAGTATGGCTGGGTTCTTCCTTATAACTCATGTCCGCTCGAGGATCACGTCGTCTTGGTGAATCACGTGCTTTGGGTCGTGAACGATTTTCGTAATTGTGAGACGTGAAAACATTATGGACATTCCTAGGTTTGGCGGAAGAGCCAACCTATAAGCTCTTGGACCTATCATCTCTAGGATTTCATAAGGTCCTATGAACGGGTCTGTCGTCCTTTCGTGCCAAACTCGACAATTCCTTTCGATGGAGAGACCTTAAGAAATACTTTGTCTCCATCCTCAAACTGTAGCTCGGATCTACGTATCGTCAGAAGATTTCATACATCCCGAGCCTCTTTTATTCTCATCCTAATTTGTCGAACGATCTCGATCATTTTGTTCACTGAATCAGGCCCTATGACCTTTCTCTCACCGACTTCATCCCAATAAAGTGGTGATCTACACTTCTTGCCATACAAGGCTTCGTATGGGGCCATGCCGATCGTCGCTTGATAACTGTTGTTGTAAGCAAACTCAATCAGAGGTAAAATATCTTCCCATTTTGCACCTCGATCCAAAATTACAGTTCTAAGCATATCTTCTAGCGTTTGGATCGTTCTCTCCGACTGTCCATCGGTTTGTGGGTGGAATGTTGTCATCAAGTTTAATCTCGCACCAGATTCTCTCGCAAGCTAATCCAAAATCTGGATGTGAACTTGGAGTCTCGATCGAGGTAATAGATTTTCGCACCCATGTAGTCGCACAATTTCCTTAACGTCTGGTGGGCGACTTATCGGATCCATAAGTGCTTTGAATAGGTAGAAAGTGAGCACTTTTGGTAAGTCTATCCACAATTACCCATACGGTGTGTTTCTCTTCTCGATTTGGGTAAGCTTGTAACGAAATCCATCGTTATATCGTCCCACTTCCATTCGGGGATTTCCAACGGTTGTAACTTCCCGTAGGGACGTTGGTGCAGAGCCTTCACTTGTTGACAAACAAGACAGCGTTCTACGAAAGAAGCTATGTCTCGTTTCATGCCTTCCCACCAAAACTTTTCCTTCAGGTCTTGGTACATCTTAGTACCGCCTGGGCGGTGTAGGCCTATCGTGAGCCTCACTCATGATTTCGCTCAAGCTCGCGTCGTCAGAACGCATATCCTACCTTCAAACAATAAGGCGTTATCCGGCGCTCTTGAAATTCTTGAATCCTTCGGACCTTAGTCTTTCTCGGATCTTTTCAACTTTTCCTCCATCCTTCGTCTCTCGACAATTCTTTTCTTAGATCGATGTCGGTGTGAGTGTAGCGATCTGACCACAATTGTCTTGGGTGGTTCAACCAGTTCAATCTTCATTCTACCAAACTCTTCAACGAGTTTTTCCTCTGTATAAAGAGACATCCTAACTCGGTATGGCTCTTTACGACTCAAGGCGTCAACTACTACATTCGCTTTGCCGGGTGATAGTTAATACCACGTCGTAATCTTTTACTAATTCTAGCCATCTTCTCCGTCTCATATTCAAATCTCTTTGTTCAAGAAGTACTTCAAACTTTTGTGGTCCGTGAAGATCTCACATCTCACACCATAGAGATGGTGTCTCCAAATTTTAGGGCATGAACTACATACTACTAATTCCAAATCGTGGGTTGGGTAGTTCATTTCGTGGGGTCCGAGTTGTCGGGATACATAAGCTATCACTTTTCCTTCTTGCATCAAAACACAACCCACCCGGTCTTAGATGCGCCGATAGACCACATACCCCTTATCCGCTTCGGGATGCTAGGCGGTGCCTTGGTCAATTTTTCCTCGAGTATTTGGAAACTCATCTCGCACTCATCCGTCCAATCAACTTGATTCCTTCCAAGTAGGCGGGTTATTGGCCTTGCAATTTTGGAGAATCCTTGATGAATCTCCTATAGTAACCAGCTAATCTAGGAAACTTCGATCTCGTCTTGAGTCCTTGGTGATTTCCATTCTTGCACGGCCTCTACTTTTGCCGGATATACTTTTATACCTTCACAGACACGATGTGTCCAAGGAACATAACTTCCTTCAAATTAAAACTCACATTTGCTAAATTTAGCAAAGAGTCTTTCATTTCTCAAGGTTTGCAAAACCGTTCTTAGATGTTCCTTATGCTCCTCTTCATTCTTTGAATAAATAAGGATGTCATCTATGAAGACCAAAACAAATTTATCCAAAATGGATGAAATACTGCTCACGAGGTCCATGAATACGGTGGTGCATTGGTTAATCCGAATGGCATAACTATGAACTCATAGTGGCCATATTTTGTTCGAACGCAGATCTTAGGTAAATCTTGAGCCGTATTTTCAGGTGGTGGTATCTCGACTTAAGATCAATTTTCGAGAATACACCCGCCTCGCAATTGATCAAACAGTCATCAATTCGGTAAAGGGTATTTGTTCTTTAGTCTCATCTTATTTAGCTCTCTATAATCGATGCACATCCTCAAAGAACCATCCTTTTCTTAACAAACAAAGCAGTGCTCCCCAAGGTGAAACACTCGGCCTAATGAATCCTAGATCCAAAAGCTCTTGGATTGGATTTTCACTCTTCTAGCTCCTTTGGGGCCATCCTATAGGCGCCTTCAAGACGGGGCTGATCCGGCCCAAGTCGATGGTAAACTCTAGTTGTCATCGGGAGGCGCCCTGGTAGATTCTCGAAATCGTCGAGAAAATTCCTGACGACTTCAATGTCTTCTACCGCGCCGGGTTTATCTTCTTCGTTCAAATAAACAAGGAATGCATGGCATCCCTTCGGTTCATCATCCTCCCAGCTTGTAGTGCGATACTATCGGGATTTTTCTTCCCATGCTGATCCCGTGAAAATGCGTAGCTTCTTGTCCAGGAAAGTGAAACGAAATTTTCCTTTCCTTACAGAGAATCGTGGAATGATTCTTAGCTAACCAGTCCATTCCTAGGATTATGTCTACATCATCCATGGGTATTATGTTTAGATCGTTAGCCAGAACCTTAAGTGATCCTAATGTCAACTCTAGGTTCGAGCAAAAGTGTGTGTGACCATAATCCCTCCTATAGGCGATGAGATTCTCATATCCTGGCTTAATTTTTCAGACCTAAGGCCCAACATTTCTACGCATGATTTTGTAATAAAAGAATGCGAAGCACCCATATCGAACAATACTATAACAGGTAGGTTGAGGAGAACTCCCATACCTGCCAAGTTTCCTAGTTCATTGCTCGCTCGCCTCCTATGTGGGCGTAGCCCCTAACCGAGCCGGCCGAGGCCGACGGGCGTTGGTCTGGCTGATTCGGCGGCTGTTTCTGGCTTCGTTGCTCGCCGCTTTGGCGTTGGCGCGGTGGTTGCCGCCCATTGTTGGCGGTGGGCGCCATCGCGGTTGAGGATTTGTTCTTTGCGTCGCCGCCATTGTTGCGGCCGTTGGAGTTGTTGTTGAGGTGGGGTTGTTGCCATTGGAGTTGCGGGGTTGGGGTTGGAAGCCGCTGTGGCGGTGGGGTTCAAGTGTATAGCCCTTAGTGGTGAGCATTGCCGGTTGGTTCGGCCTTATATCCGAACGTGACACCGGGCAATTGTTGGCGTAATGCCCGTTGCCCGCACTGTAACGACTTACCACGTTTGCCGTGCACACACCCTTGTGTGCTCTATGGCATCTAGGGCATTGAGGTGCCTCGATCGCCCTGTGGTCCCTTGCCGGTGGAGCATAAGCGCTCTCTTCCGCCTCCGTCCGCCTGTGCCGTGTTTCGCTTGCCAAGGCGCTTGTGACTTCTTCTCCATAGTTTCGCGGTTGTTATTCCCGCGGTTGGGCTCCCGCCCCTTTCCTTTGTCCGATTACCGTGTGCCCGAGACGACATCGACTTATTCTCGGTCATGGCGCCTAATATCAAAGCTCGTGCGAGAGCTTGATTGTAAGATAGGTCTCCGTGGTGGCAAGAGACATGCGATCTCCATTCTTAGTACGACGAACTTTTCCGACATTTTCAAGTCGGTGTCCACCAATTCGGTGCATATCTCGACATTTCACGAAGGTGCGATCATAGTCGATTCTGCACATCCTTTCTTGCTTTAGCAGAAAAATTCTGCCCTTCTTTCTCTTATAGCTCTTAGGGATGTACTTCTCATACAGCTCCTCTTGAAATCCTCCCACGAGAATTCCTCGTCGTGTTGGTGAAAAGGTCTTCTTTCCGCCTCCCACCGAAGTCGGTGGTCCGATCGGTGGAAGGTAACACACGACATCCTTTCCGTGCGTGCACCTTAAGAAAGTAAAAACCGCTCAATGGCTCTAACCCATTGTTCGGCTTCTTCCGGCTCCCTTCCGTTAAAAGCAGGAGGGTTTGCCTCGAAATAGTTCTTCGATCCTACGATCGGGTTGAGGTGGGCGGTGGTTGGGGATTATCCTCTGGTTCTTGCTCGGGGATTCTACCCCTCCATCTAGGTCTTCCTCGACCTCTGGGTTCTCTTTCTGGGTTTCTTCTCGGAGGCATTCTGCTATATAAAACATATCATCGTTAATTACTAAACGCTTACAACTTAACAACATAAGGTTTTCATAGCTTCTTCTTAAAGCGATATAAAAGTAAAACAACTCATCCATAACATAGACAATTGTCACCAAAAGCCCCACTTGGGTCAAAAATATATGTAGATAGATAACCAAGGTTTGTCAAAAACAAGATGTCCAACATCGAGAATCATAGGAAAAAGAAATAGCAAGGTTTCGGGCCCACACGGCCTAAAAAAAAATCCGAGTTCTAGAACCATTGTACTGAAATAAAAGGAAAAGCTAGCACACATGCTAGTCATAACAAAACAACTTCTAATTAAAACGTCGCCTAACGTCTTTACGAGTTCCTTCCTACTCGCGCCTTCCTCGTGGTCTTCCTCCTCTCGAGTCGCCTTCCCATCCGAATCGTCCTCACGAGGTCGCACTGATGGTCCCGCACCGGCTTCCATCATCGGTATGTCGCGCAGGTCCGAAGTTATCCGCCCGTACAAGTCGTAGTTGTGGCGGATCGGGCCGTAGCATACTCGGTCGGGTCATATCCGTGGAAGGCATCGATACTCTCATCCGCGTTGTCCGTGGAAAGGGCTCTTCGCCTTCGGGTGGTGGTGGATCGGACGCGGTGGTAGGGCGGTAGCGGCGGACGTCTTGGGTGTCCAAAACCGCCGGTGGCAAGACGGGCTCTCCCAGGCTCTAGGGCGCCGCCTATCTACCTCGTACATCCCGCCTCGTCAATCCAGTGCAGGGGTATCATCGATCAACCTATCTCGGAACCTCAAGGTACAGACCACTCTGGCGACTCGTCACGCCAAGTGTACTCCGTGGAGGAGATAGGTCCCATAGGTGCGTCTCGTGATATCGTACACGTAAGTCGGTGACTCACGAACCTGGCGGATCCCCAATCAAATCATAGCCTCGGGGAATGCGATAGATGTAGTCTCCGATACCTCCTCGGGCATAACCATCCTGTGCAAGGAGTATAGCTAGGAGTCTCTTGATGCCATCGTGAGTCGGTTGCGCCATAAGCTGGGCGTTCCTCCACAACCGAAGGTAGTACGCCGTAAACTCGCCTAGGTCTTCCCGGCGACATCCAACATTCCCTATAAGTGCGATCAGCTCCTCGGGTGGGGCATGAGGTCCTACCCTCCTCCTAGCGATATAGCGCATCTCCTCCATCTGCCACGATTAAAACTAACGTAAATCAACTATCGTCATCTCAAAACATAAAGGATAGCATAACGAGAAGCAACTAGACTAGAACTAACAATTCTATGAGGTAGGCAACATCATAATGTACAATACATACCACAACTTACCTTCTTAGTCTTATCCAAACGTATACATATAAGCTAATGATATCTTAATATACGCGACGAGATCCTTGTCTTATATCAAACACTTAAGCTAGAGTTCAACAGACTCTATCGTATTCTGGAGACAGAATTTGGGATTCTGATCTTCATAACAAATGAAGATCAGTGCGTTAGAGTACGAGGTGAAAACCATGCATAAATCGGAGTCCTAACGAGGAGATCTAGCTAAACAAATCTATTGCGCAGTGCAGGAAATTTGCGCGATCGTGCAAAATGTCAATCGAGGCGCACGTCGACGTAATACGCCTACCATATTTGGGTCCTTAAGTCGAGGCTGAACATTCTGAAGCCGTAAGTGACGCCCATGTCGTGATTCGTGTTGCTGCTCACCGTGTCAAAGTGATGATGAAGCGTCGACGTCGTTCGACTTTAAGGTTGAGGTCATCCTCGCTCATCCTTCTCGCCGTCTTTCGTCGTCCGTGCTCAAGGGTATCGCCACTTTCATTCTTCCTATCGCTCTTTTGTTCGCATAAGGGAAAAAGAAGTTCGATTTATGTTCTTTCACGACACGTGAGCATGCTCCTTAGAGTCTAAGTTCGTCTCATGATAACATATCGTTCATCATAAATAAAATTTTGAAAGTTGGAAAGTAAAGTCTTATTTGAAAATTTTGGAAATATGATTTCAAAAGACAATCATGATCAACTCATATACATATCGAAAATGGATTCATTCGTTCCATGTTGATCATTCAACTCGATACTACCATACACTTCCATCTCAATACTTGAGTAATTGTATTAGTTAAATTCAAAAAAATTTGGAAAAATTTTCTTGCTCAACTTCAAAAATTTTCATAGTCATAAAATTTCTCAAAAGTTCCTCTAACTTGCTCATCATGCAGAAATTTTCCATTTCATGAGTTTGAGAAAGAAATGCAGTTACCTTATTCCCGGTTGAGCTCGATGGGATGGAGTGTTGAGAGGAGTCAGTAGATTTCTAGAAGTCCAGTGACTCGATCTAGACTTAGAATAAAAGGATTTGGGTTTACAAAGAGCAAAAGCGCTCTGATACCACTTCTGTCACGACCCCACTCCGGACCAACCCGGACTGGAGGGCGACTAATACTAGGAGTAGTATTTTAGGGGTTACATGGATAAAATAAAGATGCATAAAAATTAACTACATGCTTGAGCAGAATATGAGATGATATCATAATATTTTTGAAAAGGTTTAGGCCATCGGACCCCAAAACTTGGCCTGATCCGATGGACCTCGATAGTTTGTAAACATAAGGCATAAATAAAGGAGTTCAGAGAATAGCAGCGGAAAGTGTGTGAATACATATATGACGATATGCATTCAAGGTATAACCCACAAATTCAAGTAAATCGGTCAAGGACACTGGACTCCTCAACACATTCCCCATCATCACCATCGAAGCTCAACCTGCACATTTAAAAACAAACATGCAGGGCTAAGTACAAGAAATTGCACTCAGTGGACTTATGCCGAAAACAGTTGATAACATTTGAATTACGCTGCCAATATCGAGTAAGTCACAAGGGTTTTAGTTAAAATGCCTTGTGCTTACCAAATCATTTTAAGTTCGTAAACATAGCCTGGCCAGGCATTTTCTTGGTGTGTATGGTCCGTATCTCATAGTCACAATACATAATAATAATATAAAATAAACGTCGAGAGGGAGGCCTCCCATCTACGACGCCGTGACCGCCGTAATCCCCGTGACAAGACACAATCTCTGCAAGCATATGTTAACACAACAGATAGTTCCAACCTTCACGCCAATCCTAGCTGGGCATTTATCATCCCAAGACAGACCCGACATTAAAAGGTTGGGTGCTACCACAACAATTGATATAATAGTTCCAACCATCTCCACGACCCTACCGGGCATAACAGATAGGATCCATACACAAAACGAAATATTTTGGCGTGTAATGCAAGAAACATTTGTTAAACAGTTGTAGGATAAGTGCTGTAAATAAACTCATTTGAAATAACCGTAAAGTCATGTTTTGGTGGGGTAAGAAAAAGGCCCACATTTTAAAGATAAGAAGCCCACCTGGACTATGGTTCGTTGTAAAAAGTCCTAGGTTCGTTCGTTCGTCAAAATCCCGTCATTGCGTCAAGGCCCACACCTTTTAAAAAGCGAGGCTTTAGTACGTCGTTCAAGTCCCTCGAGACTTCCAAAAGCTAAGATAAACTTCGATATTTCATATCAATGTAGACTGAATTCCTTAGTGAATTCAATACGTCTTTAACACGTATACAATTGAATTTTCTCGTTCCTCGAGATATGTTCAACGTATAAGTACGTTTTTCGATATATATGGATTTCATTTGTGAAATCTTTTCTTACTAATGAGGTATCATACTCAATTAGTATATCTTACGTGTACTGACGTATTTATAATCGTAAAATCGTACGTTTGACTTGAAAAGTCAACGAAGTCAACACTGGTCAACAAAGTCAGTGATTTTGACTTTTAAATAGTAAGCTCTTACTATTTTGTTTTATAAATCGAATTTGATCGATTTGGTAACGTAAATCCCTATTCTTTGATTTATCTCGTAAATCGAGGACTTATAAATAATTTCGCATTTAATAAACCTTTTTTATAAATAAAATGCGTATTTTGGTTTTTTTAAAACGTTTTAAAATGAACGTTTGTCTCGAACATAGAAATCTATGTTTATAAAATTTGAAAAATTTAAACACTGTCCAGAATATTAATTTAGCAAATATTTCATTAATAAACTGTTTTAAAAAGGATTTAAAAATCCTTATTAATTATCAAAACTCGATAATTAATTTAAAATGTCAAATGACTTTTGAAAATTTTCTAAATTAATATAGTGCATTATTATACACTATGGTCCTGAATATGAATTTATAAAATTCATATGATATTATTTTATTTATTTATATATTTATATATACATTTATATCCAATAAATAGGAATAATTATCCAAAAATTCCCAAAATTGCTATATACCTAGTATAATATCCCAACATCAATATACATCACCAATATAACCCATAGTTCATCATAACCATTCATTTAATAATATAAAGCAATTATTCACGGTAATACTTGATAATTACCGAATAATTAGCAAATAATTTCTAAAAATTCTAAATAAATTCCAACATGATTAAACATTATATTATAACATTGTAACATCATAAAATCAACCAAAAACATTTGAATCATCACCATATGGAGCTCAATAGCTCTCGGCTTCTTTGATTCAATATGTTATTTGATTTTCAAAAATTCCAACAATTATATACTATGTTTATACACTATAGTATAGTAATATAACATCATAATATTTATCAAAACTAATTAAATCATCACCTTCAAGAGCACAAAGCTCACGGCTTATTTGATTTAAAATAGTATTTGATTTTCAAAAATTCTAATTAATTCACACACTGCATAAATAATATACTAAAGCATTAATACACCATTGCATGTTCAAAAATAAAATCATACACCAACCTATGAAATTATAATGCTCTCGGTCCTATTGTAAAATCAAGCATAAGGTTTTCAAAAATTCTAATTAAATCATAGAACATATAATCAAGGTTCTAAAGCACTAATATGTTATTACAAGCTTAAAATAAAAATTATACATTAAGGTACATATATAAATGGCTCACGGTATTAACAACATCTTAAGCTAGGGTTTTTCAAAAATTGTTAAATCAATACCATAGTCTTAAATCATAACATAGATCAATTATCCATCATGAAAATACTTAAAACATGCTCGGTCATCTTGGTACATTTTATAAAATTTTCGAAAATTAATATGAACATGTACTATGGTTCGAAAATCATATATTGTCAAGATGCATTCATACATTTCATATATAACAACCTATGTTCATTTACACATATTTCATATTTTCAAAATAAAATCCTCAAGAACAATATGAACACATATCTCATGCTTCAAGAACATTTAACACATACATAGATACATATATAAAGCTTTCAAACCTACACTTATATACTAAAACTGCTTTTGATTTTTTGGATTAAAAGGAGGTACAAATCGAAGCTAGGCTCTTGTATTTACCTTGGAATTAGAATGGTTTCAAGAGCAATGTATGTATCAAGGTTGTGAAGTGGAGAAAATGGAGAAGAAATGGAAGAGAGGAAAAAATAAATAGAGGCTGCTCTCGGTTCTTGGGGCGAGAAAAATGGAGAATGGGGTGTATTTTGTGTGTTTGAAAATGTGAGAAGGATAGTGTATAAGGTGAAGAGCCTCTCCCTAATCTCTCTCTCTCACTACACACTACACACACACATAGGGAAATTATTGCTGCACTTGGGAAGGAAAATGATGATTAAAGAGTGCAAAGAGCTCTCCATGTATTGGGCAACATTTAAAAGTGAAATCATTTGTTTATGGGGTGAAGGAAATCGGCATGGGGGTTCAAGGGCTGATTTTATTTTAAAATACACCTAATACATTGTATTAATCATATAATAGGTCATAGATATATAATACAAGCCATAAAAATAATTAAATCAACACATAACCTTAATTTGAAAATACCGATAAGAATTTGAGAAAATAGGAATAAAATTTAAATCACATCTATTATTGATACTCATGTAATTTTCGCATATATATATCATAATATATGATTTAGATATTAAATAATAGCATAGGATAAAATTATTACACATTTCAAGCATTAAAAACCCTAATTTCGAATTCAAGGCTTCGAAATTTATATAATTGAAGCTATCGAGTTTTATGGTTCAAAAACTGATTTTAATGCTTAATAATATCCATATATATCATATTATAAAGTTTAGATACCATAGGATAATTTAATGGTATCATTTCATGCCAAAAACCATAGTTTAGAAAACTAGGGTTTTCGAATTCCATTAATTGGAATTATCGAGTTTTATAACTCAATTATTGATTTTAATAATCATTAATACTGTAATTATATAAAATAATAATAGGAAATTAATTATTATAATTTCACGAGCATTAAACTCATTTTCAAAACGTCTCAGACGCCGACGCTCAAAACGCCTCAAAACATTCAAAGTCGACTCATCTCAAATGGTCGCAGAAGTTCATACTTACTAAATAAATATATTCCATTTGATAAAGGAATTAAGATGGAAATTAATTCCAAGCTTCACCGCCGAAAATTTCATGAGAAGTCGACGCTCAATACGCTGTTTGACGTTAAAATATATTAACGAATAATTTCGTAATATTTCAATCCTTTAATTCACAATCCTTAGTGAATTATGAAAAGGAATTCGTTATAACGATATCGTATCGAAATCATAAGATTCGATGTCGTAAAAAGATAATATACGGCAAAACCCTAATTACGGGTTTAGAAAACCGTAATCGTATATTCATTTCTTTGGAATATTACAAGATCAACATACAACTATCCAACCCTACACCAAAGCTCACGGCTATTTTGAATATTTTAGCATATATATATCCCAAAAATTCTAATAAATTCACATATCACACAATCAATACCCTAGATCAATAATATGCTATTATATCACTTAAATAAAATTTATACATCAACATACATTTTTTTACATTTTCGGCAGTTTTAAAAAGATTAACATATGATCTTTAAAAAAAATTCTCAAATAATCACTATGTGTCCCACTACTAACATATATCATTAATCCAACCTTAAAACATGCCTTAGAATTTTCAATCATATTCTAACAATTAATAAAACATGCTTAGCTTTGAAATAATTCATCAATATGAACATATTATCATATGTAGCATATTTAGTAAACAATAAAACATGCTAGCATGATTTTATTCATAAGACCACATGCTTGTATATTAACATCTAACCATTGGATAATTAAAAATCTTATTACAATCGAAGCTCGTTCGATATCTAACCTTGTTAACGGTTTGGATTTGTTGTGAAAGGATTTAATGACCAAGATTTTTGAAGAAGGAAAGGTTGAACACCAAGGTTTTTCTTATGTTTGCTCTCGGTACTAGCTTTGAGAAGAGAGGAATGATAGTGTTTTGGTTTCAAGACTTTAACACTTATGTAAATCTCTCTTACTCTCGGTTATACACTCTCACAAAGCAAAACAAAATAATTTTGTGAGTCACCAAATGTATATGTCATGGTAGTGAAATATCTCTTACACATAGTTACTACAATTGAAAAGTTTTTGAGAACAACAATTATTTTTGACTAAATTTGCACATTACCGTCGACACACATGAAGAGGAGATAAAATCTGATTTTGCATTTTTCTTACTCATATATTAACTCTTCACTCTATCCCAAAATATTTGTAATCATGTAATAGAGAAAATTAAGCTTCCAACCTCAATTTGGGTCAACATATACGGCTCTCACCATTGCCCCAAAGACATCCACTTGATTTTCCATTTAATTCCTTGGTTAATGTGTAAATGATCCCAATTGATCAATTTAATCAATCAACATGCACAACTAGAACAAAACTTACGTAAATAATTTGTTCCAAAACAATGGTCACGACACTTTGAATTTAAAAGGCCAAAATTTGATTTTTCATGCTATATGTAGATATATATCATAATATATATCTTAGATGATTAATTATATCATATGAAAAATTATTAGAAAGATTTATAGGTAGAAAAGCCTAATTTCGATTTAGGTTTTCGAGAATCTTAAATAATCAACAATATAATTCCAAAATTTCTAGCATTAATTCAATGCTAAATAATATTCCAAATATATAAAAAAATAATCATAGGAATTTAAATATCATAATTCCTTGATCGTTAGACTTGATTTTTAAGTCATCTCAAACGTTAACGCTTGAAACGCGTCTCAAACGCTTAAATATCGACTCATCTCAAAATGGTCGAAATAAAGCTATAATCACTTTATTAAATAATTCCAATAATAATGGAATTAAATTCTAAGCTTAAAAACTTAGAAAATATCACGAGCATATAAATATCGATACGTAATCGACGAGAAAAATCTTGTTGAAATACGTTAAATATTCGTATTTCTCGATTCACATTTATTTGTGAATAAAACATAGGAATTTATTATTCCAACAATAATCGATATCATTATTCGATATATAAATAATCAAATTATTATAGTAATATTTTAATTTACGAAATTAATATCGTAATTAGGCGTTTAAATAATCGGGGTATTACATTAAACCATAGAATATAATATTTAAGCATCATAAAAATAAAGAAATCAATAAACATAACAAAAATTAAACAATTCAACCTTAAATTAAATCTTCAAATTTTCGAAAACCATAATATATGAGAAGATCATATTCTTCAATTTTAATCACGAAAACTTGGATGAAATAAGGTATTTACCTTCTTTGGAGTGATTTCCAATTAATTCAACACTTAAACTATGGATTAAAAGTGAAGAAAATTTTTGTGTGTATAGTGTGTGAAGGTGCCGAAAATAGAGAGAAATGAGAGAGGTTGAGGATGATCTCTAATGCTTATGGTTCTAGAAGATTTATATATATAGATTTATTCATTTATTTATTCATTTTCTATTTATTTCCTACAATTTTCGAAAATTGCATAAGGATTTTTCTAAAATTACGAATGTTGCACGTTAGTATTCTTTAATAGTAAAAACTTAATTTTCTCATTAATATAAAGATCCAAAACAATCAAATCCATTATTGAAATTCAAATCATACAAATATAGATTTAATTCTTTCATATGCAAAAATTCAAATAATTATTCTTTAAATTTATAAATTTCAAAAATTATAGAAAATAATTTCTTTATCACTAGATATAAATAAAATAAATTTATTGAAGCCATTTAATAGCGTAAACATTATTTCATTTCATTTTATAAATAAATCTCACATAAATAATAATTAATGCATTTCTTTAGAACATTTTCTATTTAATGAAAATTTTCATCCAAACACACAATATTAACCATATATTTCCTATTTTATCATAATAAAATTTGTTGCTAAATAATCTCTACTTCTTTTAAATTCTATTCCTTCGATTAGCAATTAATCGAATTTCTATCGCTTACTAATTTATTATGCATTTCTTTATAAATTTATAGTGATGCAATGCCTTTAAGTCCCTAATTAATGATTAATTAGGCTCTAATTAAGACTAAGAGATTTTCGGGTTACTACATAAGGTTAGCTACCTCGACCGTGTTGGATTTGTATACTAGAAGCAGTTTTGGTTGAGCTTGTATACAATGATTCATGTTACCACTATTACAATCTCCTATCTGAATTGTTTACTTGATTGCAAATGTATGTCCACTTATCTCATATATAAGTTAGATAATACAATGTGTTGTAGATCACAGAAGTCTGTATGATTGGTCAAGTTTAATGAGATATAAAAAGTATCGCAGCTAAGACAACTTGAGGACGAGTTGTCGGTATAAGCTGCGGTATAGATAAGAAGTGACTTGACTTAATTGCTTGTCTATACTGGTACGTCTCTCACGTATTGATGGATCATAGTGAGATGAGTTCTTCTATCGACCGTCGTGAAGAACCAGATCTCGCCATTTTACGTTGATCTAAACCTCGATAAGGTATTAGGTGAGTATGAGTTCGACCATCACTTTGACTTGTTATGGGTGAGGGTTACGTGAGTTAACCCAATATTCTCTGCATCTTGGATGGTGGCAGTGCTTGTATGTCATGCTAGTTGCTTGTATCGAGTCACCGTATCCGTTTAGGATGATGACGTCCCCTTAAGGAGCTCAAAAGGTTTATTGTACTAAACCCTGCAGGTTGAGTTATCTCAAGTACAATAATAAGGTTGAGTGGTACTACTTAAGGAATTAAAGTAATTAATTATTTTAAGCAGTCAGAACGCTGTAAATAATTAATGGACGTACTATATCTTAAATACGGGGATTCGTTAAGTCTAAGTGCGAGCCCGACTCAACTTCGAAAATAAAGGGGTAAGTCAACATTTATTCTCTAGTGGCATGAATAAATGTTTATGAATTAATTTATGTTCTGGGCTAAACATATAATTAATTTATTTGAGGCCCATCTTTATTTCTTACATTTGATCCCTGGGTTGGCCCATCAATGCCTGTAGCTGAGAGAATTTCGTCCCTTCCTCTTAGAGTCACATTGGGACTCTGTTTTGATCCTCTCTATCTAATTAGATATTATTATATTTATTAGATATGTAGAAATCCTATCATGATAGGATTTAGGGTTGCATTATAAATATAAGGTGAGAGAAAATCAAACCCTAATCCTAAGAGTGAAATTTTCGAAAATTATACTTCTCAAAGTTGGGATTTTCGAAAACTTCTAAAGGAGGAAGAAGGCGAATTTCTGTAGTACTCTCCATAGATTGTCCCCACTCGACATTGGAGATTAGGCAATCGGGATACAGTCCAGAAGATCAAAGCACGAGTCTTGATCCAAATCATTCCTGACAAATTCACAGGTAAACACGAGAAAACACCAACGTGTTGCAATTAATTATATAGGTGCATGCTAGGTACATAATCAATGTATGGTGAATTAAACATCCAAGATAGATCCTCGGGAGAAGGTTAAAATAAGATTTCCCTACAATTGGTATCAGAGTCTGGGATCAGAATCTTGACTCTGTTGGATTAATTCACGTTTGATTACAACGTGCGTAATTAATTAATTGTGGATATGTCATTCATCGTGGTTCGTTTTATTTTTTGTCGGATTACGTTTTTCACCACGAGAAAATCCGTGGTTAGATTAGGATTTTTCTTGTAAATCTAATATGTAAAAGAAGAACGAAGACGAAGAACATGAAGAACGAGACGACAGAAGACACGCCGAAAACCAACGCACGGCGAGGCATGACGAGGCGCAACCCTAGCGCGCAGACCCGTCGGCAGCTCGCGTGTGGGTCTCGGCATATGGCTCGGCAGCATCGGACGACACTGGGCATGCTGGGAGCCTCGGTAGCCAACGGGCGTTGCGCGAAATCCCTCGGCGGGTCGAGAGATGGTGTGCGAACTCAGCGCGCGGGTGCCAGTCGCGCGAAGGGCGTGGGCAGTCCCAACGTGCGAGTCGCACGCAGCATTTCTCGGCAGCGAGCGTAGTGGCGGTGTCTCGGCGGGCGTGCGGGTGCGCGGTTCTCGTGGCGAATGCCTCGGCGCGAAGGCGCGCTTCGGGCGGGCTCGGTGTTTGGCGTGCACGCCGGCGGTGCTCGACGCTCGGCGGCAAAGAAGCGAGCGAGTCGCACGTAGATTGCTCGGCCCAAGCACGGCATCAGCGCCCGCACGCGGTGCCCATCGCACGAGGCGCGCGATGCGCGCGGCGCCTCCCGGCAGCTCCGTGCGGGGTGCGAGTGTAGCGCGCAGGCAATCGGTCAGGCTGCGCGACGATGCGCGGGATGTCTCGGCAGCGCGAGTCTCGACCAGGGGCGGCGGTCCTCGATCAGGCTCGACGCCTCTCGGTAGCTTCCAGGCGAGGCGTGGACGCGAGGCAAGGCGACGGAGTGCGGCTGGGCGCGCTGTGGGTTGTTGTAATACCCCGAATTTCTGGGCATAAAAATTTTGAAAATAAAGAAAGAACAGTATGATAGAAACGAGTATGAAAGTGAACGTCGGTAATTGTCGATTTTGAATAAATCGAGATTTCTCTAAAAATTTTGAACGAAATAATTTTTAAATATGTTTTTAAGCATATTTGAGATATTATTTACACGAAGGAAGAAAAAGAAATATTTTTCCTTATTTAATGGTGATTTTCGAAATTTAAGAGTATAAAGAATTAATTTGTGATTTATTATGTGATCACTTGATTTTATGTGATGAGTTGTCATGTTTATCATGTAGTATGTGATAAGATAATTATCTTAAATCCAAGTATGATTTTCGAAAATCATAGGTGTATATGATAAGGTTTGAAAATGACATTTTTAAGATAAGTATGTTATGATATTTTCATAAAAGGAAAAGATAAGGTCATAATTAATTAAGAGATAATGTTTATCTCTTAGAAATGTGTAGAAAAGTGATAAATATCATAGGAGATAATATTTTGGATAAAAACTTGCATGGTTTTCGAAAAAAAATGTATTATTTTATGTGAATTTCGAAAACTTTGATTTTTATGTGATAATTGTATAATTTATTTAATTATATACTTGATATATATCATTATTCTAGATCAATCTTATCTCCTAGGAATTATAAAAATTTCAAATTAAGGAAATAGGGTAAGAATGGAATTTTGTGAAATTTAAATCCTAGAAACCCTAGTTTCGAAAAAATGGGGAAAATTGTCACGACCCCATTCCGGACCAACCCGGACTGGAGGGCGACTAATACTAGGAGTAGTATTTTAGGGGTTACATGGGTAAAATAAAGATGCATGAAAAATAACTAACATGCTTGAGCAGAATATGAGGTGATGTCATAATGTTTTTGAAAAAGGTTTAGGCCATCGGACCCCAAAATTTGGCCTGATCCGATGGGCCTCGATAGTTTGTAAACATAAAGCATAAATAAAGGAGTTCAGAGTATAGCAGCGGAAAGTGTGTGAATACATATATGACGATATGCATTCAAGGTATAACCCACAAATTCAAGTAAATCGGTCAAGGACACTGGACTCCTCAACACATCCTCCATCATCACCATCAGAGCTCAACCTGCACATTTAAAAACAAACATGCAGGGCTAAGTACAAGAAATTGCACTCAGTGGACTTATGCCGAAAACATTTGATAATATTTGGATTACGCCAATATCGAGTAAGTTCTGTGGTTTTAGTTAAAATGCCTTGGCTTACCAAATCATTTTAAGTAAACATAGCCGCTGCATTTTCTTCGTGTATGGTCCGTATCTCATAGTCACAATACATAATAATAAATAAATAAACGCCGAGACGGAGGCCTCCCATCTACGACGCCGTGACCGGCCGTAATCCCGACATAAAGACACAAATACTCTGCAAGCATATGTTAACACAACAGATAGTTCCAACCTTCACGCCAATCCTAGCTGTGCATTTATCATCCAAGACAAGACCCGACATTAAAAGGTTGGGTGCTACCACAACAAATGATATAATAGTTCCAACTATTCCACAGCCCTACCCGGGCATAACAGATAGATCCATACACAAAACGAAATATTTTGGCGGTAATGCGAAGAAACATTTAATAACAGGTTGAGTAGAATAAGTATTGTAAATAAACTCATTTGGAATAACATTAAAGTCACATTTTAGTGGGGTAAGAAAAGGCCCACATTTTGAAGATAGAAGCCCACTGGACTATTATTCGTTGTAAAAGTCCCAGTTCGCTCGCTCGTCAAAATCCCGTCATTGCGTTGCGTCCACACTTTACGAAAAAGCGAGGCTTTAGTATCGTCGCTCAAGTCTCTCGAGACTTTCAAAACTAAGATAAAACTTCGATATTTCATATCGATGTAGACCGAATTTTTAGTGGATTCAATACGTCTCAACACGTATACGATTGACTTTTCTGATTCCTCGAGATACGCTCAACGATAAGCACGTTTTCGATATATGGATTTCATTTGGGAAATCTTTTCTTACTAATGAGGTATCATACTCAATTAGTATATCTTCACGCGCATCGACGATTTATAGCGATAATCGCACGTTTCGACTTGAAAAGTCAACGAAGTCAACGATTTTGACTTTTAAAATAAGAACTCTTACTATTTTGTTTTATAAATAGAATTTGATCGATTTGAAAACGTAAAGTCCTATTTTCGATTTATCTCGTAAATCGAGGACTTATAAATATTTTCATTAAAAAAAAAACCCTTTTATAATAAAAGCGATTTTGGTTTTTAAAACGTTATAAATGAACGTTCGTCTCAAACATAGCAATCTATGTTTATAAATTTTGTAAAATTAAATTCTGTCCAGAATATTAATTTAGTAAATATTTCATTAATAAACTGCTTTAAAAGGATTTAAAATCCTTATTAATTATCGAAAACTCGATAATTAATTTAAAATTTTCAAATGACCTTTGAAAATTTTTCTAAATTAATATAGTGCATTATTATACACTATGGTCCAGAATATGAATTTATAAAATTCATAGGATATTATTTGCTATTTATTTATATATATACATATATATGTTTACGGTAATTTCAAATAAATAGGGAATAATTATCCAAAAATTCCAAAATTGATATATACCTAGTATAATATCCCAACATCAATATACATTACCAATATAACCTATAGTTCATCATAACCATTCATTTAATAATATATAGCAATTATTCACTAGAATACTTGATAATTACCGAATATTTAGCAAATAATTTCTAAAAATTCTAAATAAATTCCAACATCATTAAACATTATATTATAACATTGTAACATCATAACATCAACCAAAAACATTTGAATCATCACCATATGGAGCTCAATAGCTCTCGGCTTTTGGATTCAAATGTTATTTGATTTTCAAAATTTCAATAATTATATACTATGTTTATACACTATAGTATAGTAATAACATCATAATATTTATCAAAACTAATTAAATCATCACCTTCAAGAGCAACAAGCTCACGGCTTATTTGATTTAAAATTAGTATTTGATTTCCAAAAATTCTAATTAATTCACACAATGCATAAATAATATACTAAAGCATTAAAACATCATTACATGCTCAAAATTAAAATCATACACCAAGCTATACAATTATAAGCTCACGGTACTTTTCAAAAATCATAGCATATGGTTTTCAAAAATTCTAATTAAATCATAGAACATATAATCAAGGTTCTAAAGAATTAATATGTCATTACATGCTTGAAATAAAATTTATACACTAAGGTACACATATATAAGCTCACGGTATTATCAAGATTTAAGCTAGGGTTTTCCAAAAATTGTTAAATCAATGCTATAGTCTTAAATCATAACATAGATCAATAATACATGCTTAGAACATACTAATAAGTATTCGGTCATCATCATTCTATTTTTATACTATTTTCGAAAATTATATCAAATATACACTATGGTTCGAAATCATATATATATAGGCAAGATGCATTCATACATTTCATATACTATGTCCTATGTTCATCTAAACATACTTCTCATATATTTTCAAAATAAAATCCTCAAGAACAAGTATATAAACAAAGGCTCATGCTCAAGAACATCTAAACATATATATACATACTATGAAAATTTCGAACACACATACATATATATCTCAAACATGTTCGGTCATCTTGAACAAAGGAGGATAAGAATTGATACTATGGTCCATATTTACCTTGTATATGGTATGGAATCACAAGAACAAGGCTAGGCACTAAGATTTTCGAATGGAGAAGGAGAAGTGAAGAAGAAAATTTTTGAAGATGGAGAGGGGGCTGCTCTCGATTTTTCAGAGGAGAAATGGAGAGGGAGAGAGTGTTGTGGTGTTCTCAAATTTTGGAATGGAGGTAATGAGTGTAATGGGTGGAATGAGAATAGTCCTTCCTCTATTACTCTCTCTCTCTCGACAACACACACACCCAATGGGGTGAATGGCAGCCCCATGATGTGGGTGTAGTGATGATTAAGCTAGGCTAGAAAGGTGTTCATGCATTGGCCCAAAAATAGGTGGAGTGCATGCTTGTCTCAAGGTGTAGGCGTCGGCTGGGGGGGGGGGTTGGAACTGATTTTATTTTTGTTACACATTAATACAATGTATTAATCATAGTATAGGTCATAGATGTATAATACATGCCATAAAAATAATTAAAACAACACATATCCTAATTTTCGAAAATACCGATTATAAATTGGGAAAATAGAAAATAAAACGTAAATCACACCTATTATTGATAATCATGCACATTTCGATCAAACATATCATAATATATGATTTAGATATTAAATAATAGCATAGAATAAAATTATTACATATTTCATGCATATAAAACCCTAATTTCGAAAATTAGGGTTTCAATTTTATAAAAACTGAAACCTTCGATTTTTATGGATAAAATTATGATTTAATGCTTAATAATATCCATATATATCATATTATAAAGTTTAGATACCATAGGATAATTTAATGGTATCATTTCATGCCAAAAACCATAGTTTAGAAAACTAGGGTTTCGAATTCCATTAATTGGAATTATCGAGTTTTATAACTCAATTATTGATTTTAATAATCATTAACACTGTAATTATATAAAATAATAATAGGAAATTAATTATTATAATTTCCCGAGCATTAAACTCATTTTTCAAATCGTCTCTAGACGTTAACGTTCAAAACGTCTCAAAACGTTCAAAATCGACTCATCTCAAAATGGTCGCAGTAAGTTCATACTTACTAAATAAATATATATTCCTTTTAATAAAGGAATTAAGATGGAAATTAATTCCAAGCTTCACTGCTCAGAAAATTTCATGAAAAGCTGACGTTCGATACGTGTTTGACGTTAAAATATATTGACGAATCATTTCGTAATATTTCAATCCTTTAATTCAAAATCCTTAGTGAATTATGAAAGGAATTCTTTATAACGATATCGTATCGAAATCACAAGATTCGATGTCGTAAAAAGATAATATACGGCAAAACCCTAATTACGGGTTTAGAAAACCGTAATCGTATATTCGTTTCTTTGGAATATTACAAAAATTGCTTAGAATTATTTCAAAAATTTATTTTATGATATAATATCATTATATTTATGTAATTCATCATGAAAATAATATTAGTTATGAAAAGAATAATAGTTTGATAATTTATCCTTAGTTTCGAATTATTTGCCGATAACTTTACTTTAGTACATAGAAATGAACTTAATTAATTTTCCTATGATTTATTTTATCATCTAAGATTATTATTGTGTCATATAGCTATTAATTGGAGAAAAATAAAATATTTAGCATAATATTTATATAGGGGCCGAAAATTTAACTTTTAAATGTGAAATGGATATAAATATCATGCTTTAATTAATGCTATGTTATTATTATTTGGATAATATATTATTATAAGATAAGTTAGACTATGTATCCAATTTGAACAAGTAACTAAGGCCTTTGTCATGTAGTAGGCGAAAGTTTGAAAAATAATATGAACAAATGTGAACAAATGTGAACATAAAGAATAAAATTCAAACTTTAGGATAAAGATAAGATATGACATTATTACATAATAATATTATAGTAAATGATGTGGAAAAAAAATAAAATTCTATCCTAAGGTACTAATAATGACCGAAAATTTCATAAACCTTATATAAAGTGATGATTTATTTATTTTATGATAAGTATAAGATACATTAATTAAATAACAAAATAACATAATAAACTATAGAATAAAACAAAATAATTGTCTCATGAGCTATGGAGGTGGCCGAAATTATTCAAGATAAGGTATGAGTTGTGAATTTTGATTTTACAACTAGATATGTTATAATTTCAAAAAGATAAGATATGATGAATAATTAAATTATAGGATAAGATCAAAAATGACTCATGGACAACTCATAGGGTTCGAAAATTAAGGAGATAAAGGAGTTGTAATTTTTGACTTTATATTAAGATATTTTATAAAGTAATGATTAAAATCACTTTATAAACTCTATAAATAGGAGACCACCCCCATTATACCATACCATAATCGAAAATCACTAAGAAATTGAGAGAAAAGAAGAGAGAAAAAAATAGAGAGTGTTTTCCGAAGTTCTCTTCGATCGTAGATAGAAAACGTCGCCAACGTCGATCAAAATCAAATAGAAGGTTAGAAACTCTACACTTCTTATTATTTTATGCAAAAATATTAGAAAATCATATGTGATATGTTTTGTTACATGCTTTCGAAAATTATGTGAAATACGTGAAATTTATGCTATATGTCGAAGTTATGAATTAAATATGTTTATATGATATTTATAAGCATGAATTATGATTTTAATACAAAGATAAGCATGTACTAAAAACATTATGTCATGACCGAAAATAAGCATAGGTTATATGTTGATGTACATGAATTTAATTGTTGTTTTGAACATAAAATAATGATAGTTGTTCATGATTGAAATTCTATGATTTTATGTGGAATTTCTTGGAAAAATATGGAATATTATAGGATAGTAATTTCGAAAATTACTAAAGCATGAAATATTGATGTACAAGTTGTATATGATGAATATTATATCATATTATTAAAATATGACGATAAAAATATATTATGTGAATAAAATAGAATTTTCGAAAAATTATATGGAATTTTTGAAAATTGTGAAAAATTATGACGTCTCGTGATATGTGATCATATGATATGATTTGCGAAACGTAGAGACTTATAAGTATGTGACTGTGAAATACGTAAAATTTAAGTATATATGTAAGCTAGAAATAAAGTCAGTACGTAACGACGTTAGGTATGAAATTAAGATTCATATGTCACGCCGAATGGTTTGAACTGAGGAAGGAATTAAAAGATAGGATATTATATCTTTTTGACACGCAATAAGTATAATAGTGGATAGGGTATGAAAATAGGATCCTTGACGTTAAAAGGATTGATGTAGTAACTCCGTAGTTTTCGGATCGATGATTATCGAAAAGTATAACGATATACTAAACCTCGTTTCTCAGGTTGAAAAGGGTTTGCTCAGAGGAGAAAGAAGACGACAATTAAGTACTAGTGACGTA
This sequence comes from Salvia rosmarinus, assembly GCA_036937905.1. Taxonomy (NCBI): domain Eukaryota; kingdom Viridiplantae; phylum Streptophyta; class Magnoliopsida; order Lamiales; family Lamiaceae; genus Salvia; species Salvia rosmarinus. The sequence continues at coordinate 58,168,712 of CM072817.1, forward strand.
AGAACTTTAAGTTCTCGAGGTGGGCTTTCTTACCAAAACCAATTACGAGCTTTTTTTGGAAAATATTTTACTGTTATTACTTTACTGTTTTTCTGCAAAGGATAAAGTACGATATTGTCTGCCAAAAATGTTTTATGTTTTGTATATGTCCATTCGGGTTGCCTGGGGCAACAGAAAAGTATTACGATTCGGATCCTAAGTTGGAGTGAAGGGGAATCCTAGCTAGGTTGTGTACACTTCACACGAACCGAGATACGGTCAATTGATTCACCTCCGAACTGTTCGCGGTCATCGTGCGTCCGGGTGAAGGAGGCCTCCCTTCCGGTGCGTTAATCCATATGCCGACTTGGAATATCGTTGTGCGAAATGATCGCAATGATCTTGAGAAAGTAAATGTATTTAGTGAGCACACGGCCTTTTCAAACAAAACCCTTATGTCTTCACCGTGATGTAGGCAAAGACAATATTTCGTAAAGTAAAATGTTTCGGCATGTGTCCATTGAGTGCATCTTTGTACTCAGCCCTGCATGTTTGTTTTAAATGTGCAGTTGAGCGGTGATAAACAGAGCGGGAGTTGAGCGGAACCTTTGTCAAGATGTATGAACTATTTTGGTTCGCCTTGAGAATGCATTCACATGCATGTCTCACACGCTTTATTCACGCCAAACTCGAGACTACTATATTTTGTTACTATGTTAAGCTTTGTAAAGTTATCGTTGGTTGAAACCTGAAACCTTCTTATATATATATAAGCTATTTTGCTCCACCATGATTCTCGTTTCTGTTTGAAACATCTATATTTCTTCATAGATGAAATGAGTTGGAAACCCTATTCTTTCATATTTACTTAACCCGAACCCGAGTCACGGTCCGGTAAAAGGTCGTTCTTCCGGATTAGCCAAACCGGTCGTGACACTATGCCCTAGCTGCCCACCCACTGGGCCGACCCGGCCCGTTTTCAGCCCAAACCAGGTTTTTCGCCCAAACCCGAATTTTGACCGGTTCCAGTTTTCGACCGATCCTACCGATTCATCGCTTTCGCCCGCTTTCTAATTTTCAGCCCAAATCCGCTTTTGACGAATCCGTCCATGCCGCACGCGAGGTCTGCTCGAGATTTTGAAGATCAGACTTTGCAAATTTATGTAATAAATTAGGCGTAGAAGCTGTGATCCACGAGTGGGCCACGATGAACAAATTTATTTTATTTTTATCGTTCAAAGCATGTCGTTGATGTTTAAATTACTCAGAAGCATGCTATGTATGTTTAATTACGTAGATAAACATGTTATATGTTTTCGTGATTGGATGAGCATAGTAAGCATGCTAGGTTTATCGCGTTTTTCAAACATTTTTTAGAATTCTGCGAGCACGTTCTACATGTTGAATTCTATAGAAAACATGCTAGGATTACGTGATCTGCATGGAAAAATCTTTTGAAAAAAAAAGACTAAGCAAGAAACCCGACATATTAATTTCTAAAATTAAAATATCAAGACCTCCACTTTTTAATCTCTAAACAAAGTGATACGCATTGTGAGTAAACGTCCACACGCGTGGCTTACTTGCACTGTTTATCATAAGTTTGTTAGATGAGATTTCTAGATAAAACATTTTAATCTATTGAGAAGTGGGAGTTTTATGTGTAAACGTCCATACGTGTGGCTTGCACATGCGATTCTCATAAGTTCTCTAGAGATAGATTTAAAATGAGAAGACAAAAGAATTTGGATTGGAAGCGGCATGGTCCGAGTGAGTATGTCAATTCTAAGAATTCATTTTCTGCTGTTAAAATTGTGGTCATTGCTTAGACATCACCTCAAATACAACTTCACGCAAAGTCCCTTCTTGTGATAGTGATGTGGTCTAGTAAGGTCCAATCATTAATTTCATTTGTCATAAGGATAAGTGGACATCGATTCAAATTAAACGACTAAAATGTATATTTTAGTCTGGTCGAGGGGTTCATGTGTAAACGTCCACATGCGTGGCTTGCATGTGGGACTTCTTGGGCGATTGGAGGTTTCAATTAATATTATTTTATCAAAAGGTTATAATATTATTGTTACGAATTATGTGCAATCGTATGCTTATGTGTTTACATTGTTTTTTAGATATGTCTCTTACACCGATTATCAATATGCTCGCACAAAATCCTCTATCCGGTTTAAATTTTATCGAGTGGAAAGGAAACATGGAATATGTTCATATCGCTGAAGAATACATGTTTGTTCTCACCACTCCCAAACCTGATGCCCTCATCGACGATCGACTAACGAAAATGAGAGTCAAGGGACTTTGGCATAAGTCAAACAATATGGCTAAATGCTATATGATGACTATTATGTCCAAAGACTTGCAGCTGCAGCATCAATCGATGGTAGACACGACTGAAATATGGTCAAGTCTCGAGAGTAAGTTTGGGCAGTCGGATCGGACAGTCCGCTTCCACACAATGAGAGAAATCTTGGGGTGTAGGATGGAAGAAGGAAGTTCGGTCCATGAACATGTCACCAGGAAGTTGGATCATTTTCGCTGATAGTTAAACCTTGGATTCACATCGTCATATGTGTATTCCACATGTTCCATTGCCGCAGTTATATAAGTATTGTTTTGAGTTGAACCCTTTGTTAAGAGTCTAAATGGTCCGCCAGATATACGATATGTGTGTTATATTAAATGGTACGAAGTTTTGGGAGTTTGTCTATCATATGCCTCACAACATAATTAGTTATTGTTCCTGTTGTTAATCCCCGTCATTAGTATCAGTCTTTGTTAATCCATCCTTTGGATTGGCGGGCTATTACAAAGTGGTATCAGAGCAGTTCGTTCTTTGAGCCCAAATTTCCTTTCAAAGTTGAGTCTAGATTGAGTCACTAGACTTCTAGAGATCAGCTGACTATGCTCAACACTCCATCACATCAAGCTCAACCGGGAAAGAGGTAAATAACTTTCTCAAAATTTTGAGAATGAGAATGAGAAGTTTGAAAGTGAAAGTTATTAAAGTGAAATGATTATCCAAGAAAATGAAAGTTTTGAAATAAGAGAGATTCTAAGAATATGCAGGTATGAGAATGCATATTCAAGGAAAGCTCAAAAGATTCCAAGAATATGTAGGTATGAGATTACATATTCATGGAAAACTTAAAAGATTTGATAAGTATTGAGTAAATGATTTTCTCAGTTTTGGAAATGAAAAAGTTTGAAAGTACATGCCCCTTTCTCAAAGTTTAGAAATGAGAAGTTTGAACATGGAAAATGATATTTCCAAAGAGATGAAGGTTATGAAAGATAATTGAGAATAAAAGTAGTGAATGATGATTGAATGATTTTTCAAGAGAAATGAAAGTTATGAGAATTGTTGAAAGTGAAAGTAATTGCAAAGGTTGCAATAATGTTTTATGTTGTGAAAAGTTGAAAGTGATATGAGAAAGCATTGACATTGATATGTCAAAAGAGAAATCTTTGAATTCATGAAATTCAATGAGAATGATTGTTATCGATGAATATGTCAAAAGAGAAACCTTTGAATTCGTGGAATTCAATGAGAATTTATGTTATGAAAGTTGTTGGCTCGCTACCAACGTATGATAATGTTATGATGAGATTAATAGTTGTTGGTTCATTACCAACTTATTTTGATGTTATGATGATATAGAAGGATGTTGGTTCGCTACCAACATATGATTATGTTATGATAATGTTATATGAGAAAATGTTGACATTGATATGTCGAAAGAGAAATCTTTGAATTCGTGAAAATTCAATGAGCATGATCATTATGAAAGAGTTATGTTATGAATGTTTAAAGTTCTGAAATTTCCAGTTATTTTGATGATGGAGATGCTATCCCAAAAGAACATAGACTGTTTAAGTCGCATGATCCCTTTTGCGAAAGAACATAGAAAAAAAACTATGAGAATTTTAGCCTGTCATGAGACAGAGACGAGATCGAAATGAGAATCTCGAGTTGAATGACGAGAACAAAGAGCAGAAAATGAAAGAGCAAAGACGAGAATGACGATTTAGAGATAATGAATGTCACTATACTACAGTGACATGAGTATAGTCTTTTGTTTGGATGTTCATGTATGATAGAAATCCAAATTGACTATGACTTTCTCGTTAGAAACGAAATAAGAATGTGATCAAAGAAACAGTTGATACCGATCCATGACGATATAGAACGAGAACTCTACAGTGTGACAAGAATCTTAGAACGCTACTAGAAAGTAAGATTCCCATTAGTACAAAAAGAGTTATAGCATGTGTATACATGAGAACCTTTGATGACAACTAAAATGAGTTGTACAAGGTTTCAAATCTTATTCATAGCCCAAAATTCTGTCATTGAGTTTAACTCTATGATCCAGTATCGATTGAGATATCGATTGAATTCTCACTTTTCTAAAAGAAGTTTACAACCAGAAAACTTCATAAAACCATTCTCTTGAAACCAAACCTTCATGTGACCGAGAAAGTATTTGTGACGGCCCGCCACCCCATATGACCAAAGAAATCTCAAGATTGCTATTCGGTCTTCGACCCTACCTCCCATTTATTCAGTTCAAAGAACATGTTGATTCAAACCTTCAGAGTTGTCATCTTGAATTGTGAAACCATACCTCTTGAAAGTTGTTATAATGAAATTTTCTTCAATCTATGAAACCAATAAGTATGACGTAGGTTGACGTATCATGTCACCTAAAAGTTTCAGATCAGTAAAGTGATAGACATCAATATATGATGTAAAGAAGTTCTCGACAAGACAAGATATATTATTTTATGATACACATACGTGGATCGACCCTTGATGGGATTTCCCAGAACTGATAACAATAAAGTTATACCTCCACGTGACTGTATAATGATTAAGTTATGAACGAGATACTCTTTAGTATTGAGTGCTAGAGTAGAAGTAAAGAAAAGTATATGATATCCTTGGGATATCACCTCATCTTACTATGAGATAGAGAGATATTACGAATTATCCATAAGATAGTTGATTGTCCTTAAAACCTCGTTAGTAGGGTGGAAATGTCTAAAGTTAGAAGAACATGAGATTCTTCTAAATGGATATGTAAGAGATAATAGCATCCTAGTTAACAAGTCACTCGTTATACCCCCACCCATACGATCATGCTTAAACAAAGTTGTTCTCGAGTAATTGAAATTTTCGTGAAACCACGAATAGTGAACATAAAAAGGGTGAATGGTTTTACTAAAACCGTTTTATGAAGGGATTGCCTGAAGATGTTATGTATAAATTACGATAAGCATTACGTGAATGCTAATTACATATTTGTAATTCCAGAATGCCGCCTAGACGCGAGCCTGTGCGAGAAATTAGAGAAAGAGGGGGGAGAAGGGGCAGAACTCCACAGCCCGAAAGAGAAATACCACACCCACCCCTACCTCCACCTGATCGTAGAATTGAGGAACTTTTTCTAAGGCAAAATCCTCCTACCTTTAATGGAAAAGGAAGTCCCGAGGATGCTGAGCAATGGGTAAGGACAATAGAAAGGATATTTGATTTCCTTCGTTGTACAGCACAAGAAAGACTATCTTGTGTGACTTTCCAACTCACCGGACCAGCTAATTTCTGGTGGGAAGCCCGAAGGAAAACCCTAGCACCAGGACAAGAGGATGAATTCACTTGGGAAGACTTTAAGACGGAAATGTATGAGAAATACATTCCTAAAAACTATAGAAAGAAGAAGGAAATTGAGTTCTTCAACCTAAAGCAAGAACGTAAGTCCGTGACAGAATATGATCGTCTCTTTTGTGATATGTCAAGGTATGCCCCGGACCACGTAAATACTGACATGAAGATGTCAGAGAAATTTAGATCTGGCCTAAGGCATGAGATAAGAATGTCTCTTGCCAGTCATGGAGACTTATCATATACTGAAGCTCTTGGTCGGGCTTTAGACATTGAGGCAGCAATGCCAGAGGATAAGCCTGCTCTCACCCAGTCACATAATGCTAGTGACAAAGGCAAGAGAAAAGGGGAAGGTAATCTTAGTGATTACAATCGAGGAAGTGTTGGGATTTCAAACAACAAAAGGCCATGGAAAAGAAACATGGCACCACAAGGACAAATAAGAATTCCTCTCTGTCCAAAATGTCATAGACCACACAAAAGTGTTTGTCTAGCGGGCAATACTGGTTGTTATAAATGTGGCATGAAGGGCTATTATGCGAATGAGTGCTCAGGAGTTCGCCGGAAGAATAGGGAAACCCAACTCACCAGGCCAAACCCAACCACTAAGGGCTATACAATATCATCCCCAATATCGGCCACAGCAGCAACGACAAAGACAACCACGACCAATACAAGCTAGAGCTTATGCTCTATACCAAGGACCGAATGAACAAAACCAAGGAAACCTAGAAGGTATGAGAAACTTCTCACCGTACCTATAATACTTTTGTTCAATACAAGTGCGTTATATCTTTCAACGCAAGAGCATGCGTAGATATATTAGAACTTAAGTTTGAATAAGCGATTCAGGAAATGAGAATTATTTCACACATAGAAGGAACTAAGACTGTCACGCTTGTTGTTCAAACTTAGAATTGAACTTAGAATCACTTAAGACTTTAGTAAAGAACTTGAACATAGTACCTATATGAGACATAGAGATAATCCTAAGAACGGATTGGTTAATCGAAAACCATTCCACGATCCTGTACAAGGAGAGGGAAATTTCGTTCCACTTCTCCGGACAAGAAGTTACGAGTTTCTATGGAATTCACATGGGGAAGGAAATTCCAACCATATCCACACTACAAATAAGGAGATTAATAAACAAGAAGGGATGTCGAGCATTCCCTATTTATCTAAGCAAGAGAATGAAAAGCAGGAATGAAGATAGAGGATGTGGAAATTATTCGAGAATTTCTAGACATTTTCTGACAACTTCCCAAGATTACCCCCTGATAGGCACCTAGAGTTCACTATCAATCTAGAGCCATAATTAACCGTGTCAAAAGCTCTTTTGGCAAATGGATTCAAGGAAATTAGAAGGATAAAGTATAAGTCCTCGATTTATGAGATAAATCGAAAAATAGGGCTTTACGTTTTCAAATCGATCAAATTCGATTTATAAAACAAAATAGTAAGAAGTTACTATTTTAAAAGTCAAAATCGTTGACTTTGTTGACCAGTGTTGACTTCGTTGACTTTTCAAGTCAAACGTACGTTTATACGCTTATAAATACGTCAGTACGCGTAAGATATACTAATTGAGTATGATACCTCATTAGTAAGAAAAGATTTCCCAAATGAAATCCATATATCGAAAACGCATTTATATCGCCGAACGTATCTCGAGGAACGAGAAAAGTCAATCGATACGTGTTAGAGACGTATTGAATCCACTAATGAATTCGGTCACATCGATATAAAATATCAAGTTTTATCTTAGTTTTCGAAAGTCTCGAGAGACTTGAGCGACGCATTAAAGCCTCGCGTAAAGGTGTGGACGCAAACGTAATGACGGATTTTGACGAACGAACGAACCTAGACTTTTACAACGAACCATAGTCCGTGGGCTTTATCTTCAAAATGTGGGCCTTTTTCTTACCCCACTAAAATGTGACTTTATCGTTATTCCAAATGAGTTTATTTACAAGACTTATTCTACAACCGCTTAACAAATGTTTTACCATTACACCGCCAAAATATTTCGTTTATGTATGGATCCTATCTGTTATGCCCGGTAGGGTGTGGAGATGGTTGGAACTATTATATCATTTGTTGTGGTAGCACCCAACCTTTTAATGTCGGGTCTTGTGCCGGATGATAAATGCCAGCTAGGATTGGCGTGAAGATTGGAACTATATCTTTGTGTTAACATATGCTTGCAGAGTGTGTCTGTGTCAGACGGATTACGGCCGGTCACGGCGTCAGATGGGAGGCCTCCTCTCGACGCTTATTTATTTATTATTATGTATTGTGACTATGAGATACGGACCATACACACCAAGAAAATGCTCGGCCAGCTATGTTTACTTAACCGAATGATTTGGTAAGCACAAGGCATTTTAACTAAAACCCTCGTGACTTACTCGATATTGGCAACGTAATCCAAATATTATCAAATGTTTTCGCATAAGTCCACCGAGTGCAATTTCTTGTACTTAGCCCCGCATGTTTGTTTTAAATGTGCAGGTTGAGCTCTGATGGTGATGATGGAGGATGTGTTGAGGAGTCCAGTGTCCTTGACCGATTCACTTGAATTTGTGGGTTATACCTTGAATGCATATCGTCATATATGTATTCACATACTTTCCGCTGCTATACTCTGAACTCCTTTATTTATGCTTTATGTTTACAAACTATCGAGGCCAATCGGATCAAAGCAAATTTTGGGGTCCGATGGCTCAAACCTTTTCAAAACATTATGACATCACCTCATATTCGCTCAAGCATGTTAGTTATTTTTTTCATGCATCTTTATTTTACCCATGTAACCCCTAAAATACTACTCCTAGTATTAGTCGCCCTCCAGTCCGGGTTGGTCCGGAATGGGGTCGTGACAGAAGTGGTATCAGAGCGCTTTTGCTCTTTGTAAACCCAAAACCTTTTATTCTAAGTCTAGATCGAGTCACTGGACTTCTAGAAACCTACTGACTCCTCTCAACACTCCATCACATCGAGCTCAACCGGGAATAAGGTAACTGCATTTCTTTCTCAAACTCATGAAATGGAAAATTTCTGCATGATGAGCAAGTTAGAGGAACTTTTGAGAAATTTTATGATTATGAAAATTTTTGAAGTTGAGCAAGAAAATTTTTCCAAATTTTTTAATTGAACTAATACAATTGCTCAAGTATTGAGATGGAAGTGTATGGTAGTATCGAGTTGAATGATCAACATGGGACGAATGAATCCATTTTCGATATGTATATGTGTTGATCATGATTGTCTTTTGAAATCATATTTCCCAAACATTTTCAAATAAGACTTTACTTTCCAACTTTCAAAATTTTATTGATGATGAACGATATGTTATCATGAGACGAACTTAGACTCTAAGGAGCATGCTCACGTATCGTGAAAGAACATAGAAGAACGAACTTCTTTTCCTTATGCGAACAAAAGAACGATAGGAAGAATGAAAGTGACGATACCCTTGAGCACGGACGACGAAAGACAAGCGAGAAGGATGAACGAGGATGACCTCAACCTTAAAGCTGAACGACGTCGACACTTCATCATCACTCTGACACGAGTAAGCAGCAACATGAATCACGACATGGACGTCACTTACGGCTTCAGAATGTTCAGCCTCGACTTAAGGACCCAAATATGGAAGACGTATTACGTCGACGTACGTCTCGATTGATATTTTTGCACGATCGCGCAAATTTCCTGCACTGCGCAGTAAATTTGTTTAGCTAGATCTCTCTGGTTAGGACTCCGATTTACGCATGGTTTTCACCTACGTACTCCTAACGCACTGATCTTCATTTGTTATGAAGAACAGAATCCCTAATTCTGTCTCCAGAATACGATAGAGTCTGTTGAACTCTAGCTTAAGTGTTTGATATAAGACAAGGATCTCGTTGCGTATATTAAAATATCATTAGCTTATATGTTATACGTTTGGGTAAGACTAAGAAGGTAAGTTGTGGTATGTATTGTACATTATGATGTTGCCTATCTTATAGAATTGTTTAGTTCTAGCCTAGTTGCTCCTCGCTATGCTATCCTTTCTGTTTTGAGGTGACGATAGTTGACTTACGTTAGTTTTAATCATGCCAGATGGAGGAGATGCGCTATATCGCTAGGAGGAGGGTAGGACCTCATGCCCCACCCAAGGAGCTGATGCGCACCTATGGGGAATGTTGGATGTGCGCCTGGAAGACATAGGTGAGTTTCTCGCGTACTACCTTCGGTTGTGGAGGAACGCCCGAGCCTATGGCGAACCGACTCACGATGGCATCAAGAGACTCCTAGCTATACTCCCTTGCACTGGATGGTTATGCCCGAGAGGTATCGGATACTACATCTATCGCATTCCCGAGGTTATGATTTGATTGGGGATCCGCCTGTGTTCGTGAGTCACCGACTTAAGTGTACAAGATTCACGAGCCGCACCTATGGGACCCTATCTCCTCCACGGGAGTACACTTGGCGTGACGAGTTGCCAGAGTGGCTGTACACTTGAGGTTCCGAGACAGGTTGATCCAGTGATACCCCTGTACCGGATGGACGAGGGCAGGATGTACGAGGTAGATAGGGCAGCACGCCCTAGAGCCTTGGGAGAGCCCGTGTTGCCACCAGCAGTTTTTGGACACCCAGTACGTCCGCCGCTACGCCCCTACCACCTGCATCCGATCCACCACCACCCGAAGACGAAGAGCCCTTCCGCCGGACAGCGCGGATGAGAGTATCAGATACCTTCCCTGGATATGACCCGACCCGAGTATGCTACAGTCCGATCCGCCACAACTACGACTTGTACGGCGCGGATAACTTTGGACCCCTGCGCGACATACCGATGATGGAAGCCAGCGGTGCAGGACCATCCAGGGTACGACCTCGTGAGGACGATTCGGATGGGGAAGACGACTCCGAAGAGGAGGAAGACCCTGAGGAAGACGCGGAGTAGGGAGGAAACTCGTGAAGACCTTAGGCGATGTTTTGATTAGAATTTGTTTTGTTATGACTAGCATGTGTGCTAGCTTTTCCCTTTTTATTTCAATACCATGGTTCTAGGACTCGGATTTGCTTTTTGGCCATGTGGGCCCGAACCCTTGCTATTTCTATTTTTTTTCCTATGATTGTCGATGTGGGACATCTTGTTTTTGACAAACCTTGGTTATCTATCTACATATATTTTTGACCCAAGTGGGGCCTTTTTGGTAACAATTGTCTATGCTATGGATGAGTTGTTTTACTTTTATATCGCTTTAAGAAGAAGCTATGAAAACCTTATGTTGTTAAGTTGTAAGCGTTTAGTAATTAAAGATGGTATGTTTTATATAGCGAATGCCTCCGAGAAGAAACCCAGAAAGAGAACCCAGAGGTCGAGGAAGACCTAGAGGGAGGGGTAGAATCCCCGAGCAAGAACAAGAGGATAATCCCCAACCACCGCCTCCACCTCAACCCGATCGCAGGATCGAAGAGCTATTTTTGAGGCAAAACCCTCCTGTTTTTAACGGAAAGGGGAGCCCGGAGGAAGCCGAACAATGGGTTAGGGCCATCGAACGGATTTTTACCTTTTTAAGATGCACGGCACAGGAAAGGCTGTCGTGTGTTACCTTCCAGCTGATCGGACCGGTGACTTCGGTGGGAGGCCGAAGAAGACTTTACAAATAGAACAATGGAAGAATTTCGTGGGAGGATTTCAAGAGAGTCAGATGAAAAGTATATCCCCAAAAGCTATAGGGGAAAAGAGGCGGGAGTTTTCCGCTAAAACAAGAAAAATTATCTCAGAATCGACTATGATCGCACTTCTGCGAGATGTCGAGATATGCGCCAGATCCGTGGACACCGACTTGAAAATGTCGAAAAGTTCGGTCGGGGCTAAGAATGGAGATACGCATGTCTCTTGCCACCACGAGACCTATCTTACAATCAAGCTCTCGCACGAGCTTTGATATCGAGGCGCCATGACCGAGAATAAGTCGGTGTCGCCTCGCACACACGGTAATTTGACAAGGAAAAGGGCGGGACCCCAACCGCTGGAATAACAACCGGAAACTATGGAGAAGAAGTCATGGCCGTGGCAAGGAAACACGCGCAGCAGGATGAATCGAAGAGAGCGACTTATGCTCCACCGCAAGGGACCACAGAAGCAGTCAAGGGCACCTCAATGCCCTAGATGCCATAGAGCACACAAGGGTGTGTGCACGGCAAACGTGGTAAGTCGTTACAAGTGCGGGCAAACGGGCATTACGCCAACAGTTGCCCAGTGTCACGTTCGGATGTAAGGCCGAACCAACCGGGCAATGCTCAGCCATTAAGGGCTATACAGCTTCAACCCCATCCGCCGCCGCCACCCCAACCCCGTAACTCGGTGGCAACAACCCCACCTCAACAACAACTCCAACAACAAGAATAATGGAAGCACACAAAGAACAAATCCCAAGAACGCAGTGGCGTACCACCGCCCAACAACAGCAGAGGCGGCAACCTCCACGCCAACGCCAAGAATGGCAAAGAAGGCGAGCAACAGCACGAATCAGCCGAGACCAGCGCCCGTCACCTCGGTGGCTCAGCGAGCTCACGCTTGCATAGGAGGCGAAGCTAACAAAACCAAGGAAACTTGGCGGTATGGGAGTTCTACTCAACCCACCGTTATAGTATTGTTCGACACGGGTGCTTTGCATTCTTTATTGCAAAATCATGCGAGAAATCTTTGGGCCTTAGTCCGAAAGGACAAGCCGGATATGAGAATCTCATCGCCTATGGGAGGGATTATGACCGTTACCCACTTTTGCTCGAACCTAGAGTCGACATTAGGATCACTTAAGGTTCGGCTAACGACCTAAACATAATACGCATGGAAGATGTTGACATAATCCTCGGAATGGATCGTTAGCTAAGAATCATTCCACGATTCTCGTAAGGAAAGGAAAATTTCGCTTCACTTTCTCGAAGAAGCCACGCACTTCCACCGGATCGGCATGGGAGGAGGATTCCGATAGTATCGACACTACAAGCTAGGAGGATGATGAACCGTAAGGGATGCCATGCATTCCTTGTTTATTTAAACGATGAGGATAAACCCGATGCGGGTAGAAGACATTGAAGTCGCCCAAGAATTTTTGGACGTATTTTCCGAGAATCTACCAGATTGCCTCCTGATAGACAACTAGAGTTTACCATCGACTTGGAGCCCGGATCAGCCCGGTGTCGAAGGCGCCTTATAGGATGGCCCCAAAGGAGCTAGAAGAGCTAAAATCCAAATCCAAGAGCTTTTGGATCTAGGATTCATTAGCCGAGTGTTTCACCGGGAGCGCTGCTTTATTTGTTAAGAAAAGGATGGTTCTTTGAGGATGTGCATCGATTATAGAGAGCTAAATAAGATGACACTAAAGAACAAATACCTTTACCCGAATTGATGACTGTTCGATCAATTGCGAGGAGCGCGGTGTATTCTCGAAAATTGATCTTAAGTCGATACCACCACCTGAAAATACGGCTCAAGATGTACCAAAGACGCATTCAACCAGATATGGCCACTATGAGTTCATAGTTATGCCATTCGGATTAACCAATGCACCACCGTATTCATGGACCTCATGAAGCAGTATTCCATCCATTTCGGATAAATTTGTTTTGGTCTTCATAGATGATATCCTTATTTATTCAAAGAATGAAGAGGAGCATAAGGAACATCTAAGAACGGTTTTGCAAACCTTGAGAAATGAAAGACTCTTTGCTAAGTTTAGCAAATGTGAGTTTTGGCTGAAGGAAGTTATGTTCCTTGGACACATCGTGTCTGCTGAAGGTATAAAAGTAGATCCACTAAAGTAGAGGCCTGCAAGAATGGAAATCACCAAGAACACAAAGACGAATCGAAGTTTCCTAGATTAAGCTGGTTACTATAGGAGATTCATCGAAGGATTCTCCAAAATTGCAAGGCCAATAACCCAGCTACTCCGGAAGGGAATCAAGTTCAGTTGGACAGATGAGTGCGAGATGAGTTTCCAAATACTCAAGGAAAAATTGACCAGTGCACCAGTTCTAGCAGTCCCAGAAGCGGATAAGGGGTATGTGGTCTATACCGACGCATCTAAGACTGGGCTGGGTTGCGTTTGATGCAAGAAGGAAAAGTGATAGCTTATGCATCCCGACAACTCAGACCCCACGAGCTGAACTACCCAACCCACGATTTGGAATTAGCAGCTGTAGTTCATGCCCTAAAAATTTGGAGACACCATCTCTATGGTGTGAGATGTGAGATCTTCACGGATCATAAAAGTTTGAAGTATTTCTTCGAACAAAGAGATCTGAATATGAGACAAAGAAGATGGCTTGAATCGGTAAAAGATTACGATCGTGGTATTAACTATCACCCGCAAGGCGAATGTAGTGCCGACGCTGAGTCGTAAGAGCCATACCAAGTTAGGATGTCTCTTTATACAAGAGGAAAACTCGTTGAAGAGTTTGGTAGAATGAAGATTGAACTGGTTGAACAACCCAGACAATTGAGTCAGTCGCTACACTCACACCGACATCCGATCTAAGAAAAGAATTGTCGAGACAAAGGATGGAGGAAAAGTTGGAAAAGATCCGAGAAAGACTAAGGTCCAAGGATTCAAAAATTTCAAGAGGCGCGGATAACGCCTTATTGTTTGAAGGTAGGATATGCGTTCCTGACGACGCAGAGCTTCAGAACGAAATCATGAGTGAGGCTCACGATACGCCCTACACCGCCCACCCAGGCAGTACTAAGATGTACCAAGACCTGAAGGAAAAATTTTGGTGGGAAGGCATGAAACGAGACATAGCTTCTTTCGTAGAACGCTGTCTTGTTTGTCAACAAGTGAAGGCTCTACACCAACGTCCTTACGGGAAGTTACAACCGTTGGAAATCCCGAATGGAAGTGGGACGATATAACGATGGATTTCGTTACAAGCTTACCCAAATCGAGAAGAGGAAACACCGCCATATGGGTAATTGTGGATAGACTTACCAAAAGTGCTCACTTTCTACCTATTCAAAGCACTTATGGATCCGATAAGTTGGCCCAGCTGTACGTTAAGGAAATTGTACGACTACATGGAGTGCCAAAATCTATTACCTCTGATCGAGACTCCAAGTTCACATCCAGATTTTGGATTAGCTCTCGAGAGAGGCTGGCACAGATTAAACTTCAAGACAAAGATTCCACCCACAAACCGATGGACGATCGGAGAGAACGATCCAAACGCTAGAAAATATGCTTAGAGCGTAATTTTGGATCGAGGTGCAAAATGGGAAGAGATTTTACCTCGATTGAATTTGCTTACAACAACAGCTATCGCGACGATCGGCATGGCCCCACACGAAGCCTTGTATGGCAAGAAGTGTAGATCACCACTTTATGGGATGAAGTCGGTGAGAGAAAAGTCATAGGGCACGATGCGGTGAGCGAAATGATCGAAATCGTTCGACAAATTAGGATGAGGATAAAAGAGGCTCAGATGACAGAAATCTTCGCCGATACGCGAGATCCGAGCTACGATTTGAGGATGGAGACAAAGTATTTCTTAAGGTCTCTCCATCGAGAGGGATTGTCGTTTGGCACGAAGGAAAGCTTAGACCCGTTTTATAGACCTTATGAGATCCACAGAAAGGATAGGTCCAAGAGCATATAGGTTGGCTCTTCCGCCAAACCTAGAAAATGTCCATAATGTTTTTCACGTCTCACAATTACGAAAATACGTTCACGACCCAAAGCACGTGATTCACCAAGACAACGTGATCCTCGAGCCAGACATGAGCTATAAGGAGGAACCCGCAGCCATACTTGACCGCAAAGTTTAGCAACTACGGAACAAGTCGATTCCGTTAGTCAAAGTGCTGTGGAGACACCACGGACAAGAAGAAGCCACGTGGGAGCTTGAAGAAGCAATGAGGGAAAAATACCCCGATTTATTTTTCTAGAGGTATAAAAATTTCGGGATGAAATTTTTCGTAAGGGGTGGAATGTAATATTCAAAGAAACGAATATACGACACGGTTTTCTAAACCCGTAATTGTGGTTTTGCAGTATATTATCTTTTTACGACATCGAATCTTGTGATTTCGATACGATATCGTTATAACGAATTCCTTTCATAATTCACTAAGGATTGTGAATTAAAGGATTGAAATATTACGAAATGATTCGTCAATATATTTTAACGTCAAACGCAGATCGAACGCCGACTTTTCATGAAATTTTCTCGAGCAAAGTGAAGCTTGGAATTAATTTCCATCTTAATTCCTTTATTAAATGGAATATATTTATTTAGTAAGTATGAACTTCTTGGACCATTTTGAGATGAGTCGATTTTGAACGTTTTGAGCGTTAACGTCTGAGACGATTTGAAAATGAGTTTAATGCTCGAGAAATTATAATAATTAATTTCCTATTATTATTTTATATAATTACAGTGTTAATGATTATTAAAATCAATAATTGAGTTATAAAACTCGATAATTCCAATTAATGGAATTCGAAACCCTAGTTTTCTAAACTATGGTTTTTGGCATGAAATGATACCATTAAATTATCCTATGGTATCTAAACTTTATAATATGATATATATGGATATTATTAAGCATTAAATCAGAATTTTATCCATAAAAATCGAAGGTTTCAGTTTTTATAAAATTGAAACCCTAATTTTCGAAATTAGGGTTTTATATGCATGAAATGTGTAATAATTTTATCCTATGCTATTATTTAATATCTAAATCATATATTATGATATGTTTGATCGAAATGTGCATGAGTATCAATAATAGGTGTGATTTACATTTATTTTCTATTTTCCAAATTTATAATCGGTATTTTCGAAAATTAGGATATGTGTTGTTTTAATTATTTTTATGGCATGTATTATACATCTATGACCTATACTATGATTAATACATTGTATTAATGTGTAACAAAAATAAAATCAGCTCCAAACCCCCCAGCCGACGCCTACACCTTGAGACAAGCATGCACTCCACCTATTTTTGGGCCAATGCATGAACACCTTTCTAGCCTAGCTTAATCATCACTACACCCACATCATGGGGCTGCCATTCACCCCATTGGGTGTGTGTGTTGTGCGCCGAGAGAGAGAGAGGTAATAGAGGGAAGGGACTCTTCTCATTCCACCCATTACACTCATTACCTCCATTCCAAAAATTTGAGAACACCCACAACACTCTCTCCCTCTCCATTTCTCCTCTGAAAAATCGAGAGCAGCCCCCTCTCCATCTTCAAAAATTTTCTTCTTCACTTCTCCTTCTCCATTCGAAAATCTTAGTGCCTAGCCTTGTTCTTGTGATTCCATACCATATACAAGGTAAATATGGACCATAGTATCAATTCTTATCCTCCTTTGTTCAAGATGACCGAACATGTTTGAGATATATATGTATGTGTGTTCGAAATTTTCATAGTATGTATATATATGTTTAGATGTTCTTGAGCATGAGCCTTTGTTTATATACTTGTTCTTGAGGATTTTATTTTGAAAATATATGAGAAGTATGTTTAGATGAACATAGGACATAGTATATGAAATGTATGAATACATCTTCGCTTATATATATATGATTTGAACCATAGTGTATATTTGATATAATTTTGAAAATAGTATAAAAATAGAATGATGATGACCGAATACTTATTAGTATGTTCTAAGCATGTATTATTGATCTATGTTATGATTTAAGACTATAGCATTGATTTAACAATTTTTGGAAAACCCTAGCTTAAATCTTGATAATACCGTGAGCTTATATATGTGTACCTTAGTGTATAAATTTTATTTCAAGCATGTAATGACATATTAATTCTTTAGAACCTTGATTATATGTTCTATGATTTAATTAGAATTTTTGAAAACCATATGCTATGATTTTTGAAAAGTACCGTGAGCTTATAATTGTATAGCTTGGTGTATGATTTTAATTTTGAGCATGTAATGATGTTTTAATGCTTTAGTATATTATTTATGCATTGTGTGAATTAATTAGAATTTTTGGAAATCAAATACTAATTTTAAATCAAATAAGCCGTGAGCTTGTTGCTCTTGAAGGTGATGATTTAATTAGTTTTGATAAATATTATGATGTTATTACTATACTATAGTGTATAAACATAGTATATAATTATTGGAATTTTTGAAAATCAAATAACATTTTGAATCCAAAAAGCCGAGAGCTATTGAGCTCCATATGGTGATGATTCAAATGTTTTTGGTTGATGTTATGATGTTACAATGTTATAATATAATGTTTAATGATGTTGGAATTTATTTAGAATTTTTAGAAATTATTTGCTAAATATTCGGTAATTATCAAGTATTACCGTGAATAATTGCTATATATTATTAAATGAATGGTTATGATGAACTATAGGTTATATTGGTGATGTATATTGATGTTGGGATATTATACTAGGTATATATCAATTTTGGAATTTTTGGATAATTATTCCCTATTTATTTGAAATTACCGTAAACATATATATGTATATATATAAATAAATAGCAAATAATATCCTATGAATTTTATAAATTCATATTCTGGACCATAGTGTATAATAATGCACTATATTAATTTAGAAAAATTTTCAAAGGTCATTTGAAAATTTTAAATTAATTATCGAGTTTTCGATAATTAATAAGGATTTTTAAATCCTTTTTAAAATAGTTTATTAATGAAATATTTACTAAATTAATATTCTGGACAGAATTTAATTTTACAAAATTTTATAAACATAGATTGCTATGTTTGAGACGAACGTTCATTTTATAACGTTTTAAAAACAAAATACGCTTTTTATTATAAAAGGGTTTTTTTTTTTAATGCGAAAATATTTATAAGTCCTCGATTTACGAGATAAATCGAAAAATAGGACTTTACGTTTTCAAATCGATCAAATTCGATTTATAAAACAAAATAGTAAGAAGTTACTATTTTAAAAGTCAAAATCGTTGACTTTGTTGACGTTGTTGACTTCGTTGACTTTTCAAGTCAAACGACGATTATACGCTTATAAATACGTCAAGACGCTGGCGTAAGATATACTAATTGAGTATGATACCTCATTAGTAAGAAAAGATTTCCCAAATGAAATCCATATATCGAAAACGTTATATCGTTGAACGTATCTCGAGGAACGAGAAAAGTCAATCGTATACGTGTTAGAGACATATTGAATCCACTAAGGAATTCAGTCTACATCGATATGAAATATCAAGTTTTATCTTAGTTTTCGAAAGTCTCGAGAGACTTGAGCGACGTACTAAAGCCTCGCCGTAAAGTGTGGGACGCAACGCAATGACGGATTTTGACGAACGAACGAACTCAGACTTTTACAACGAACCATAGTCGGTGGGCTTTATCTTCAAAATGTGGGCCTTTTCTTACCCCACTAAAATGTGACTTTCTTGTTATTCCAAATGAGTTTATTTACAAAGACTTATTCTACAATTTGCTTAACAAATGTTTTTGCATTACACCGCCAAAATATTTCGTTTTGTGTATGGATCCTATCTGTTATGCCGGGTAGTATTTGTGGAGATGGTTGGAACTATTATATCATTTGTTGTGGTAGCACCCAACCTTTTAATGTCGGGTCTTGTGCCGGATGATAAATGCCTGGCTAGGATTGGCGTGAAGATTGGAACTATACGCTGTGTTAACATATGCTTGCAGAGAGTGACTGTGTGCTGTACGGGATTACGGCCGATCACGGCGTCGTAGATGGGAGGCCTCCCTCTCGACGTTTATTTATTTATTATTATGTATTGTGACTATGAGATACGGACCATACACACCAAGAAAATGCCCGCCGTGCTATGTTTCTTAACCGAATGATTTGGTAAGCACAAGGCATTTTAACTAAAACCCTTGTGACTTACTCGATATTGGCAGCGTAATCCAAATATTATCAAATGTTTTCGGCATAAGTCCACTGAGTGCAATTTCTTGTACTTAGCCCCGCATGTTTGTTTTAAATGTGCGGGTTGAGCTCGATGGTGATGATGGGGATGTGTTGAGGAGTCGGTGTCCTCGACCGATTTACTTGAATTTGTGGGTTATACCTTGAATGCATATCGTCATATATGTATTCACACACTTTCCGCTGCTATACTCTGAACTCCTTTATTTATGCTTTATGTTTACAAACTATCGAGGCCCATCGGATCAGGTCAAATTTTGGGGTCCGATGGCCTAAACCTTTTTCAAAAAACATTATGACATCACCTCATATTCTGCTCAAGCATGTTAGTTATTTTTTTCATGCATCTTTATTTAACCATGTAACCCCTAAAATACTACTCCTAGTATTAGTCGCCCTCCAGTCCGGGTTGGTCCGGAATGGGGTCGTGACATAAAGATTCAAATCTAAAAGTTATAGAATCTAAGTTTTATCGGATCTAGTGTATCACCTTAAGAAACACCCAACTTACTTGACAGGAAGAGATAGCCCATTAAGAAAGTATATAGATTATCGAGAGTGAATAATCCATTGCTGAGGATAAATGAGTATTCGGTCAGTGGAAAAGAACAAGAGTAGTCCTGAGAGCCGATCTCAATTGGACTATAATCAATTTAAGGTACGAGCTAAAAAAAAAAGTACCCAAAATGGCTTTCTGAACAAGATGTGGCCACTATGAGTTTATAGTCGTGCCGTTCGGACTAACAAATCCACCAGCCATATGTATGGGCCTCAAAGAAATCAAGTGTTCCATCCTTACTCAAACGAATTGTCTTGGTCTTCATAGATGATATCCTCATCTATTTAAAGAAGAAGAAAGAACATAAGGAATGCTTGAGGAATGTCTTACAAACCTTAAGAGCCGAATAAGTTCTTGTCAAGTCTAGTAAATGAGAAGTTTGGTTTAAAGAAGCAATATTCCTTAGACACATCGTGTCTTTAGAAGGGATTAAAATAGACCCGGTGAAGGACAAAATGGTGCAAGAATAGAGAAACTCGCTGAAGAGTTTGAAGGAATGAAAATAGAAAGGGTTGAATAATCAGAGACGATCATGAGTTGTCTTGCTACATTCACTCTGACGTCTGATTTAAAGAAAAAGATAATAGAGGAACAAAGGAAAGACAACAAAAGTCGAAAGAAGTAACACTACTATATGGGTAGTAGTGGATCGACTTATTAAAAGAGCTTATTTTTCTGCCTCTACGAATTATTCATAAATCTGATGAATAGTTCAAAAAAGATCGAACGTTTATATAAGTATCAAAATCTATCATATCTAATAGGGGTTTTAAGTTTGCTTCTAGATTTTGGATTAGCTCACGGAAGAGTTCGACATGAAATTTAACTTTAGCATAACTTTCGCTCACAGACAGATGGACAGTTAGAAAAAGAATTATACGAACGCTTTAAGATACGTTGAGGATAATAGTCTCGAAATGAAATACAAATTGGAAACACGTCTTTCCATTTATTAAGATCACCTGCGACAATAGCTGTCGAGTAACGATTGATATGACCTATATGAGGTCTAGTACGAAAGAAAGCATAGACCACCTCTTTATGGTGATAATGAAAGTAAGAGGAAAGTTTTAAAGCTGGTATTGTGAGTGAAACAATTAAGATGTTTGCCAAGATAGGCAAAGAATGAAAGAAGCTTAAGATAGACAAAAGTCTTACGACGATGTGCGTAGATATGAACTGCACTTTGAATGCAGAGGCAAAGTTTTCTTAAAAGTTCTCCATTGAAAGAAATTATAATGTTTGGAGAAAAAAAGAACTTGAGACTACGTTTTATAGGACCTTACGAGATCCTAGAGATAATAGACCCAGTAACCTATAGATTGGTACTTCCACCAAGTTTGGGGAATGTACAGAATGTTTCCATGTAGCATAGTTGAGAAAGTGCGTGTATAATTCAAAACACGAGATTCATCATGAAGATGTTATTCATAAACCAAGAAGTGAGTTATGATAAAGAACCTACGACTATTTTGATCGTAAGATTTAACGGTTAAGAAACAAGTTCTTACCGTTAGTGACAGTCCAATGGAGAAACCATGGACAAGCGAGAGAGCCATGTGAAAATATGAGAATAAGATGATGACAAAAGTGTCCCATGTTTTTAAGGTATGCAAATTTCAGGACAAAATTTATTTTAAGGGGGGTAGAATGTAATACCCCGAGTTTTTAAAGCTAATTTGCGATAATAAAAATCGCTAATTAGGGTTTATTCCGGTAATCGAAATAGTGAATTATCGAAACTTGATTTTGATTAAGCATAATACAATGATTCTTATATGATATTCACTGACGCTTAGTGAATTAAGGAATATAGTTTCTAATATTCCTTGGAACGCATTGTTCTAACATCGGTTAAATTCGACAGTTAAGTCTTACGATATTTTCTAAGCATCGAAGCTTAGAATTCGAATTCCCTATCATTATAGAGGTGAATAAAGTGATTCCAACTTTATTTATGAACATTTTAGAAATAATTAAATTACGAATGTTTTGAGGCGCTTCAAACGCTCACGCTAGAAACGATTCGATAACTTAGAAAATGATCATGGAATTCTAAGATTTAAATTCCTATGGTTATTTTATGATATAAGAGCATTATTTATCATCAAAATAATTCTAGAGAATTAAGGAATAGAAATTGAACAATTATGCTAATTTCGAAAACCCTAATTTTCGAAATTAGGGTTTTATGTTTTAAAATTGTTCTAAATATTTTTCCATGATTTAATTCATCATCTAGAAATTATAATATGTCACATAACTATGTATTAGCCAATTAATACAAGAAAATAAAATGTTTAGTATATAGTGCCCAAAATTTTCGAAAACTTGGATTATAGCATTAATTAATTTTAATTGCTATTAAATTGATGATATATCATAATTATTATATTAGGATGATATTATTAAGGATAATATGTGGTGTATTATCAACTTGCACAAGTGGGAGACCACTTGTGCCAAAAGTGGCGAAAATGTTGACAATCATGTATGATATTATTGATAAATTTCATATTATAATTAATGAGGGGTGATGATTATGATCTTATCATGTTATTAGGTGTAAAGTAGAGTTAGTATTCAATTTGAACAAGTAACTATGGCTTATGTATTGAGGTAGCCGAAAATTTGGACTTTTTGAGGTAAGAAAATAATTCTTCTTACCTTATGAAAATGACATATGATCATAGTTGAAATATTTGACTTCTCAAATATGATTTTATCCTATAGTAATATTAAAGAATATGATAGTATAAAAATAAAATTTTCTCCCTACACTATGAGATTGCCGAAAACTTTACATATAGTGTAAAGTATTAAATTTTCTTTATCTTATGATAAGTGATAAGGATGATAATGACATGTATCAATTAAGGGACAACATGATGTATTAAGATAGGATAAAGTATAAAAATTGTCTTCTCTTACACCAAGTGGCCGAAACATCTAGAAAATAAAACAAGTGGTGCAACTTGTTGAAATTGATGTAGAGTGTATTAATTATTTGATATGATAATTATTTAAAGTGTAATGAGATAAGATTCACAAATTTGTCTCCTACTATGAGTGATAGCCGAAAATGTTGAATTAATGTGCAAGTGTGCATAGTTATCATTTTATGTAATAATTAGCTACAAGTGGATTAACTCTATAAATATAAGATAAGCTCCACCATTTCTCATTTTTAGCACCATAATACCGAAAATATAGTGAGAAAAAGAGAGGGAGTTCATCAACTTTTCATACCAAATCCTAGATCAAATAAACACTACCGTTAGAAATCGACGCCAATTAAAAGGTTAGAAACGTTACGAGCTTTGTATGCATGCTAGAATTTTTTATTTTTATCCATAAAATATTATGTTATGAGCTTAATTTATTGATGTTGGAATTTTCGAAATTAAGAGACATATGCTAAGTGGTTAGAAATCATGTTTATCCTTAAGCTTATATTATGATTATATTACAAAGTTAAGCATGTTATTAAAATTTAGGTGTGGACCGAAAATATGTGAGCATGATATGTTGATGATTATGATTTTTAATTGTTGATTTGAGCATGAAATAATGATCTATGGTATTAAATATGCTTATATGGATTTATGTGAAATTTTTAGAAAACTATAGTATATATTTTCATAAATACCGAAAGTTTTAAGAAAAATAATATGATGAGATATAATTCATGATTTAATGATATTATAGCATATTGATGATGTAGATTCATAATATGGTGTTGTATGAATTTATTGGAATTTATAAAAATTATTTGACCTAAGTCATAAATTTCGAAACATGACCCTAGTGAATTTTAATGAATAGTTCATAATTGATAAAAATTATGTTATAGTGATGATATATGGTAGTGATTATGTGTTATGTGATTTAATTAGAATTTTTGAAAAATGTTTAATTGGTTTTTAAAAATTACCAAAAATAAAATGATGAAATTTTGTGATGTATGATTTTTATATGATTAGTATAATTACATATTATTGATCCTAAGATAAAATAGAGTATTATGTGAATTTATGAGAATTTATGCACAAGTTTTGCATAATTAAACATAAAATACCGAAAACTATATTATATAGGTATTTATGTTATAAATTTATTTTATAAGGTATAATCACATAATGTTCTAAAATAATGTTTTAGACATACTATGTTTTTATGTGATTTTTAGAACATGAAATACTATGTTTACGTCAAATATTTATTTAAGTGACGTAAGGTTGAAAATAACGTGCTATGTGTGAATTTAATCATATTTGTGCATATTATTGAGTATGATGTTGGGAAACGTGAAAAATCTAGACTTATGATATTGGGATTGAAAATCGAATTAAAATCGAGAATTATATATATATAATTTCGAAAATATATATATATACTTAATTAAAAGTCAAAATGTTGACTAAAGTCAACATTGTTGACTAAAAAGTCAAAATGTTGATTGAAAAGTCAAAACGTTGACTAAAAAGTCAAAATTACACGAAATACGAGAATACGTGATCAAAGTGATGTGATACGTCTAATAGGGATACGATTTACGTTAATTAGATGTGCTAAGACGTATGAGACATACTGAGTTGATTAGAAAGAATTCAGAATATCGATAGACTTCGACATTTTAGAAAAACATGACCAACGTACTGAATTAATTTCTTACGTAAAGGTTGGACGCGTCTTGATCATTCACGTTAAGAGGAAAGTCTTTCTTGAAAAGCGTACATTCCAGATGGGCTTTATTTGAAAACCCTTTTATTTATTTTTCTTTCTACAAAATGAAAAGTATTTATTTACAGTACTTCTGTTGAGAAATGATGAGATGATTTACGTGCCCAAAGTGTTTATGTTTTATGTATGAATCCTATCGAGATAATGGTTAGCCAACCATGAAAGAATATGAGTGTTGGTTCGCTAACTTGATTCTTGGGTTGTTCCCAACCGACGAGAATTACTTAAGTTGTCGGGTCGTTCCCAACTTATGAGAAAATCGATATCGGACCCTATGTCGATGAATTCACAGCTGGGTTACGTGCACGAGTAAGGTGATTGTGTCTTTGAAAGGACAATTCTCGGCGGTCATCTGCGCCAGAGAAGGTGGCCACCTTCTATGGTGCGAGATGAGTTTATGAGATAATGATGTTTATATAGAACGATATGGATCATCTGAGGAGAAAATGCTGCAGCGATCTTTTGAGAAATGATAAAGTGTTTTGGTAATCACGAGTTATTTCTACTAAAACCTCGTGTATTCATTGAGGCGTGTAATTTAAAGAAAATGTTTTTGCAATGAGCCCATCGAGTGCATTATTTGTACTCACCGCATGTTTGTTTTAAATGTGCGAGTTGAGTCAAGATGGGATGGAGGTGTGTTGGCGGTTGGATCATTGTCGCCGATAGTTAAACCTTGGATTCACATCGCCATATGTGTATTCCACATGTTCCCGCTGCAAAGTTATATAAGTATTGTTTTGAGTTGAACCCTTTTGTTAAGAGTCTAAATGGTCCAGTTTCGTATGTACGATATGTGTGTTATATTAAATGGTATGAAGTTTTGGGAGTTTGTCTATCATATGCCTCACAATTCCATAATTAGTTATTTTTCTGTTGTTAATCCCCGTCATTAGTATCAGTCTTTGTTAATCCATCCTTTGGATTGGCGGGCTGTTACAAATATATACTCAAGTACCTGAAAAGGACTCGAGATTTTAGGCTAGTTTATCAAGCAGATAGTTCAATGCCTTTGGGTTATTCAGACTCGGATTTAGAAGCTGACCATGATGAGAAAAATTCTACCTCAGGCTATGTGTTTACCTTGGGAGGAGGAGCCGTATCCTGGCATAGTGCAAAGCAGCGATGCATTGCGAACTCCACCATGGAAGCCAAATATATAGCCGCTTCGGAGGCTGCTAAGGAGGCGGTATGGTTCAAGAACTACCTCATGGATCTAGATGTGGTACCTAGTTTGCCCAAGAGTATCATAGTATACTGTGATAACTCAGGTGCAGTGGCAAACTCGAAGGAACCACGGACCCACAAGGTAACCAAACACATAGAGAGAAAGTACCATGTCATACGAAAAATCGTTAGACGAGGAGACGTACTGATTGAAAAGATTGGTACTGTGGATAACCTAGCTGACCCATTCACGAAGAGTCTGTCGCAAAAAGAATACGAAAAGCATATTCGAGGACTTGGATTGCGCAAGATGGAACCCCCTTAGAAAGGAAACTTTTGTAGAAGTGGGAGAAGCTAAGTGATGGTGTTGTTTGTAATAGCTAGTAGAGAGACACATTGTATACTAAAAGTTTGCTTTAGTATAAGTGGGAGATTATTGAATTTGTATACTGGAAGCAGTTTTGGTTGAGCTTATATACAATGATTCATGTTACCACTATTACAATCTTCTATCTGAATTGTTTACTTGATTGCATATGTAGAGATCTGGGTATTTCTCTTTCATAGCTGATTCTAATTCCCAGGTTGCTTCTTCTTGTCCATGGTGTCGCCATTTTATTAACGGTATTTCTTTGTTCCTTAGCTTTTGGATGTGCCGGTCCAAGATTTTCGTAGGCAGTTCTACATAGCTCATATTATCATCGAGGACAATATATGTCGGTGGTATCACATGGCAGGGGTCATGCATGTACTTTCTTAGTTGTGAAACGTGAAACACATTGTGCACATTCCCAAAGCTTGGCGGCAATGCAAGTCTGTAAGCCGCTGGCCTTATCATTTCCAAAATTTCATAGGGTCCTATGAAACGTGGTCGCAGCTTCCATTTGATTCCGAATCTCACGATTCCTTTTGATGGATAAATCTTCAAGAAAACTTTGTCTCCCACTTCAAAATGCAACTCTGTGCGATGTTTGTCGGCGTACGACTTCTGTCGGTCTTGGGCCTCCTTTATCCGTTGGCGGATCTATCTCACAATCTCGATTATTTTGCCCACAGAGTCAGGTCCCAATACTCTCATTTCTCCCACTTCATCCCAGTAGAGTACTGATCGAAATTTCTTTCCATAAAGTGCTTCGTATGGGGTCATTCCAATAGTTGCTTGGTAGCTGTTATTATCGGCGAATTCCACAAGTGGTAACACTTGTTCTGTAATAACCCGAAAAATTTAAAACTTTTATTAGTGATGTTTAAATCACTTATTTTTGGTTCTTAGACCTTAATTATGTTTAAGGTAACCAATGAAACGAATTAGAATCGATTCGGAGATCGAAAACTAGAGAAATAAAAAACTAGTGACTAATCCTACCGGATTAGGGTTTTCTGAATAGCCTGAACATAGAGTGAAAGATCGAGAATGAATCTTAACAAAAGGATTTCATTTCTAGAATCCTCTCGTGAAAACATGTGAGAAGCCAAAGAATGAGAATTTTCGGGCATACTTGCCCGGTCAGTCTTAAAAGCACTATTTACGAGCCGGATCAATTTCCAGTCCGTGCTAATCATGATAATTATTGATAACACTCAAAATCATGAAGGAATACATTATTGTGAATTTAGAAATTATAAGAATCAATTTCTGAAAGAAATTCCTGAAGAACTTAACCGAACGCAGGAAAAATATACCGGGAAAACCCTAAATTGATCCGATCGACCCGAAACTTGAACCAAGGGTCTAAATCAATAAAATATGATTTATAAGACTCAAATTAATTATGAAAGCTCAAGAGTTCAATAGAATTTTTGAATGAGCATAATTTAATCGTCGAACGCCGTTTTTTCGCGATAACTCAGAATTGACTTATCGAACGACGTCCGAACTTCATGAAATTTTATAATCATTGAAATAAGTCATTTGGAGGCTATTTAATAAAATAAAACATTAAGGTTCAGAGAAATCAATCGAAAGCGCGTTAAAACTTAAAGAGTCGGTATTAACA
Organism: Salvia rosmarinus; assembly: GCA_036937905.1. Classification (NCBI taxonomy): domain Eukaryota; kingdom Viridiplantae; phylum Streptophyta; class Magnoliopsida; order Lamiales; family Lamiaceae; genus Salvia; species Salvia rosmarinus. The sequence continues at coordinate 58,196,792 of CM072817.1, forward strand.
CGCCAAAACGGGTAATTTGACCAATCCACCTCCCAACTACCACCAAGACCACCCCCAAATGGGAAATGACAGCCCTTAGGTCTGCCAATACAGTGGGGAGACATACCATTGCAGCCCCATTCACTTAGAACCTTTTGCTCTCAAAATTTTCAAATTCTCTCTACACTCTTCAAGCCTTAAGCCTTAAATCCTCCTTCCAAACCCCTCCCACACTCAAATAATATTTCTAAGACCATAGGAAGGTATTATTCATCATCCTCTTCCATTTTAATGGAGTGGAATTTTTGTTTTATTTTTTTTGGGTTTAAAAACCCTAGTTTGCTCCTCAATTTGTTTAATGACTTTAGAGCCATCAAATGCTCTCAATCCATGCACAAAAAATGCTTAGAATAATGTTCTAAGGCTACTGTAAAAATTTCATAATTTTTGGAGCATGTTTGTTTTTTTTGATTTATACTTTATTTCTTTTTATATATGATAAAGCATGATTTTGTGAATATTATTTGATATTATTGCTTGTTAATGTATTATAAGCATGTAGTAAAAATATCATAATTTTCAGAATAGTTTTGGATTTTTTTTAAAAATTGCCGTGAGCTTAGAGGCTTATTTAAGCCATGATTTGATTTTTATTTTTGAAAAATAGTTGAGATATGGTGTTTAAAATATGATGTGAACATCATATAAAAATATTGAAATTTTTGAAACACATCTCCTATTTTATTTTATTAGGACCGATTATTTATATATACTTTTGGAGTATTGTTTGATTTTTGGTTGTTGAAAATAGTTGAGATATGATATTTAGGGTATGATATGAACATCATATATTAACCTTGAATTTATTCAAACACCTCTCCTATTTTTGAAGGAAAACCGTGAGCTATACTATATATATATAGTGATTTATTTGATTTTTGTTGTTGAAAATAATAGGATGTGTGATATTGTGAATATTAGTTAATGTTTGATGTTAATATTACATGTCATTACATATATAATCATATTGTGCAAGTTTGGAATTTATTGAATATGTATATATATATGGATGGAATTACCGAATTGAATCAATGATAAAAAGGATGGGTTTAAAATTTTAATGCATGATATGAAGTGATATTTCATGTTTAGTATATGGTATAAGCATGTTATAATTTTTGTGGAATTTATTGAACACCAAAGCTCACTAAATTGTGATTACCGAAAACTTGGGACAATTTTAACCTATGGTTTAAAAATTTATATGATGATATTGGGTTGATAATTAAATTCTATAGTATGATAGGAGTATAACATGATTTTGTTGGAATTTATTTGATACATATGCTAATTGTTGTTAATCATCGAAAACATAAAAAATGGCTAAGTATGGGTTTAATTCTAATGTTAAATGATGCTATGATAGTTAATTATGCTTAGAATGAATGGTTGTGATTATGGTGAATGAATGGAACACTTATGCACACTTACACAATGATTGTGTATTATGTTAGAAATTAGGGTTTTCTAATGCTTTAGTGTAGTTTATGTTGTGTATGGTATTGGTTGGTGTTGAATGTTTATGTTTTTATTGTGCCGACAAACCAAAACCCCAAACGTAAACAACATAATACTATATGTACGAGAATCCAAAAGAAATCGACCAATTTCGATAACTTAAGAAGGAATTAACGAGAATCGAAGTTAGACACAAATTAGGGTTTTCTATTAATAAAAAGATACTCGAATGCGTTTTCCTAAGTTAGAAAAAAAAACCAAAAGCCGAGCTACAACGTTAGTACTCAATAAAGATAACCCAATACGATATTAGTTGAGCGTTAAAACAACTCGATGACGAACAACGATTATACGACATATGTAATCTCCGACGAGTTAGGATAAACAAACAATGTCGTAATGTGCAAGCAAAGATTCGAACGTAAGATGTCGATCCTTATGTCCCAAAAGTCGAGTTAATATTCTCGAAGCACTTCATTTATTCTTAAGTACTTACTTACATAATAGCATGAGTTTACTTGAATCATAAGTCAATATTCCTCTTTTAATTATCGTGCTAATACGACAAGTCGTCAAGCATAACCTACTAGGACGTAACTAAAATTGTTAAGTCTAGTTAGTGGCTTGAGAATATCCTAATTTACTTAATCATAATTTGATTATCGACAACCTATAACGTAATAACGTTATAATAAAACTAAGGTTAAGAGTCGAGGATAGACTCGAATATGTGATTCATAATTGAAGTTCACCCATGAACGATGAAGTAATATAGCTTGGGAATTGGGGATGTAAGATAATAGAAATTATCTTAAAACAATCACATAAAATCATAAAGAAACCCTAATTGGGAACTTTAAATCGTAGTTTATAAACGACCTTCGATCGATAGAAAGAATCTAAGAAACGCTATTTTCTTATGAAGGGTTTGATCGTACGTAGTCGGCGAGGAAGAACATCACACCTGCTCATTTAGAACCACTAGCTTGGATTAGCGGTGGGCTTTTTGAAACGAAATGTTATGCATATCTCAAAGCATGTTTTACAAAACATTATGAAATATTATCACATGAAATGTTATTGACTGCCAAATGTTTATGTTTTGTTGTTATCCTATCTGAGATTGGTATATCAATGTGGTATGTGAATGTGTTGGATCACCAACGTTAAAAACGGGTAACGATCGGATCCGACTTAGTTAAGGACTAACTAGGATTGTGTACACGTGTGACTGTGTGTTAAGGTTAGCTACCTCGACCGGTCACGGCGACTATGTGTAGGTGGTCACCTCCATAGTGTGCGAATGAATGAATGAATGATCAGATATGGAAACAACGTGAATGAAATAGTTCGGCCGAACGCTTTTGGAAAACGCTAAAATGTTTGATAGGCATGAGTCTTTTAACTAAAATCCTCATGCGCTATTGTGGGCAGTTAATAACTTTTGACAAAGAAAATGTTTTCGGCAACGAGTCCACTGAGTACTTTTGTACTTAGCCCTGCATTTCGTTTTTGATGTGCAGGTTGAGCGAGGATCGATGATGGGTGCGAGGTGGTGCAGAGTAGCAGCTATTTTGATGCTTTATTAGAAAGGTTTCTAGAACCTTGGGCATGCATCGTCATATGCATGTCCACACGTTTATTTGTTGCCTAACTCTGATATTATTTTGATGCCTGAATTATGATTGCTTCCATACCGTATTGAACTTGAGGTCGCACTGTTCCTCGAATTGTGCCGGATTGGGTTATTTTAAACCTTGAACCTTTGACGAGTCCTACGTGACTCGAGTTGGTATGAACAGCTTTATCCTTTTTAGTCTATGCTATCGAGTAGTTAAATGGTTAATTGCATTGATTAGTTGTGTTTATATCCACGCCTTACTATACCAAAGGACGATCCATATGATCCGTACTTCCTGGGAAGTCGGGTCGTCGAGCACTTGTTCGCCGAAAAGTGAAAGTCAATATCGAAAGCATTTTGTTCGCTCTACACCGCACTCCATCGTCAACCCTAGAAACCTAAAGGTTGTTTTGAAATGATGAAGTATATGAAATGTAAATTGGAATTTCCTTGTTGGAAGTTGAAAAAATGAAAATGGAAATTTTGAAATTGAAAGTTGTTTCAATGACTAGTCATTAGCATGATAGAAGCTTTGATGTAAATGAAGATTATGTTTCCCCATGAGAACATAGACTGTAAATGAGTATGTTTCCATGAGAACATGATCCCTGATCCCTGCTACCGAACTTAGTATGAGAACATAAGTACTCCAATTGAACGAAATACTAAGAAAGAACGAGAACCTAGAAATGTTAAGAATAACAATCCGAACGGATTCGATGATGAGAACGCGACGAGTCTACGATGATGAAGCGATTGCTTAACTGAAGGTTCGCACTGTTATGAGTCCCAACCTCTATACATGAAGGAATTCGAACACCGCTCGTCTTGCCTCTATCGCGGCATAAGTGAAAAGAATAAAAGTATAACGCTATGAAGGTATAAAAAGAAATGATGAATTGTAAGTGCATAATGAGAACGGATATGATATGATCCTATAACGTGAATAGAAATAAGAAATCTAAGACCCGATAAGATAAGGTGACCACTTAGCCTTTACCCGAAGGCTAGGCCGCGATCGCTACTATACTCTAAGAAACCATACCGTCTCTTTTCAGAGACCCAACCATAAAAGTCGCACCATAGGAATTGAGGTAAATAGGTCATAGTACGATATATATTGTTATAGCCTTATGTGCACAGATGTTATTATGTACATACCTTCTTCTAGATATACCGTTATGTTACCGTGTCTGACCATAGTGATACTTTCCTTTTTAGATGGCTCAGACTATGTTCACAACTAGGCGCCCTCTGTCCTCTAGGGCCACCCCCGAGGAGGTTATACGATCGCATCGCTCCTACCGATGTGCCATGGAGACGACCTTGGCGAAGTTTTGGCGACTTCACACGCCAACGGGCTGCTGCACATGCCCGGTACATCGCATTATGACGTGTCAGACTACCGATCATGAGACCGCCATCCGATCGCGTGGTTACGCCCATGAGATATCGGGCGACTACATTTACGCGCCGAGATAGCTTTGACCTGGAGGCGGACCTGCCTCGCTTTGCTAGCCACTTGAGCTATGTGTTCACGGTGTATGGAGCTGCACCACGTGGGCCGGATCTCCCCGCACGGGAATACACTTGGCGTGATGAGATTCCGGAGTGGCTCCATCCAGAGGTGCCTCGTTTGGCGGTACCGACGGACTGTGTTCTTACCGGCAATGGCGGTGAACATGTTCGAGGGGACCTTCCGTGCACCCGACAACTCACCTTCCCGGCCCTACCACCGTAGGATTCCATCTCGCCATTGCCCGCCTGTGCCATCACCGCTAGTCATGTGATCGCCACTTTTATAACACTAAAAGTGTAAGTATATAGGTAAGTCGAGTATCGTATCCATGGATTGTATCACGAAAACATAGAAGCTAGCTCAACGATAATTCATCATTATTCAAACACGTAAATTGGGTGAGAGGTTTAAGGGCTTTAATTTAATCCAAAGCAAAGGTAACCATGCAAAATATAAAATAAAACAATAAAATCACGAATGATAAAGCAGATAAGAAAGACTAACCCTAGGGATACATTAATCCTATCCACAACGTATGTTTATCCTGCTTCCTATTAGCCAATTTTAATCCGCATAAGATGGAAGATCACATATATAACCAACAACTTCGCCATTCGACAATTGCGGCAGAGATTACTAGTTTACCCTATTATCATTACGCCTCTAGGTAAAACAAGCAACCCAAACAGATCACAAAGAATAAGCTTCCTACGGATGTTCCTATCTCACCACGACTCAAGGTTTATCCGTATCATGCATTCAAGATCGATTGACAATTACTACGATTACGTAATTAATCGCAACTAGATATGCATCAAGATTGATCAGAAATTAACACATATAAATAAGCACCAAGAATCATGAATCAATGCCTGGAAGGTAAATAGAGATAACATGAATCACAACATATAGGATCGGATCATGCAAACCCTAGGATTAGAACAGGAAATTACCTAGACATAATTAACGGAATAAAAATACGATAAAACATAAAAACAGAAATTAAATTGATAAAACCCGTGATGAAGCGTTGGAAGACAATTGTTGAGTTTGAATCCAATCCCAAGCTGAAATGAAAACAATCGGACAAAACGTTCCGAACGATAGCAAAGCGATAAACTAAACTAGAACAATGCAAGAATTAAATCTAGAACTAAACTAAAGCTAAAACAAAGATAAAATTGAGGAAAAACTGAAGTATTGTAATATTCCAAAGAAACGAATGTATAATTACGGTATTTTAAACCCGTGATTTACCGTATATTATTCCTATGACATCGAATATTGTGATTTCGATTCAGTATTATTATAACGAACTCCTTTTTATATTCACTAAGGATTGTGAATTAAGGAATTGAAATATTACGAAATGGTTCGTCAATATATTTTAACGTCGAACGCGTATCGAACGTCAAGATTCTATGGAATTTTCTGAGCAGTAAAGCTTGGAATTAATTTCCATCTTAATTCCTATATTAAATGGAATATATTTATTAAGTAAGTACGAACTTACTACGACCATTTTGAGATGAGTCGATTTTGAACGTTTTGAGACGTTTTGAACGTTTTGAGACGTTTTGAAAAATGAGTTTAATGCTCAGGAAATTACAATAATTAATTTCCTATTATTATTTTATATAATTACTGTATTATTAAGTATTAAAATCAATTCTTGGCATTAAAACTCGATAATCACAAAATGTGATTTTCGAAAGACCCTAAGTGCCTAAACTAGGGTTTTCTCCCATGAAATGATACCATTAAATTATCCTATGGTATCTAAACTATATGTTATGATATATATGAATATTATCAAGCATTAAAATCAATCTTGGATCTATAAAACTCGATAGTGTATATATACACATTTTCGAAAACCTTATATATTAAACTAAGTTTTTCACATAAAATGATACCATATTTTTATCCTATGCTATTAATTATTATCTAAATCATATATTATGATATATAAGAGTATATTTTGATCGAAATTGACATGAGTATCAATTATAGGTGTGATTTATAATTTTTAATCCTATTTTCCCATTTATACTCGATAATTCGAATTATGCACTATATAATATTTTAATTATTTTTAATGGCTTGTATTATATATCTATGATCATGTATGATATATATAATGTATTGAGGAGTAAAATAAAATTAAAACCCACCCTTAAACACACACACATGCGCCGGCTATGGCCTTAAAAACAAGCATGATCCCACCTTTTTTTTGACCAACCCATGAAGAGACTTTTCCTAGCTAATGATCACCTCCTACCAAACATCATTTGGCTGCAGATTTTATTCATTTTTTGGAAAAAAATCGAGAGAGAGAGAGAGAGATAATAGGGGAGAGGACTCTTCACTTCTCTCATCCTCACTCATTCTCAACCATTCCAACACTTAACACTCTCTCAAACACTCCATTTCTCTTCCATTTGCAGCAGAAAAATCGAGAGCCATCCCCTCCCCTTTTCAAAATTTTTCTTCCATTTTTACTTCATTTATCCACCCAACCTTAATACCCTTATATTATCCTTGGATTCCATAACATTCTCAAGGTAAACTAAGGACCATAGTTCGATTTTTACCTCCTTTGTTCAAGCAAAAATCGTGATGTATATATATATGTATGTTCGAATGGTATATACATATATATGTGTGTTTTTAATGCTTTTATGAATGATCTATGGTTATATATTGTTCTTGATATTTTATTGTTTAAAATATGAAAAATATATGCTTAGTTGATCATATGACCTTGTATATATTAAATTTTTGGAATGGATCTAACACATATAGGATGTTTCGAAACTTTGAGCATGTTTAATAAAATTTTCGAAAACCTTATAAAATGATTTTGTAATGACCGATTGTTCTAAAGTATTTTTAGTGATGGATTATTGATCTATGATATGTTTTAAACCTATGGTATGTTAATTAAAATTTTTGGAAAACCCTAGCTTAAATTTCTGATATTACCGAGAGCATGTATGGTTCATACCTTAGTGTATAATTTTTATTTTAATCATACAATGACATATTAATGCTTTAGAACCTTGATTATATGTTCTATAATTTATTTAGAATTTTTGAAAATCAAATGTTTAATTTTTGAAAAGGGCCGAGAGCAATGTGTCACTATATGTTGGTGTATGATTTTTATTTTGATCATCCAATGATATATTAATACTTTAGTATATTAATATTGTGATGTATGATTTTGTTGGAATTTTTGGAAATCAAATACCTATTTAAATCAAATAAACCGAAAGCTATGGCTTGAGAATGGTGATGATTTAATTGGTTTTTGATGATTAAATGATGTTATATTATTATACTATAGTATATAAGCATAGTGTATAATTGTTAGAATTTTTGGAAATCAAATACCAATATTATCAAAAAAAGCCGTGAGTTATATGCTCAATAAGGTGATGATTTAATTGGTTTTGATGATTGTTATGATGTTATAATGTTATACTATAGTATATAATCATAGTATATAATTGTTGGAATTTTGAAACCAAAACAAAAATAATCAAAAAGCCGAGAGCTTATATGCTCATATGGTGATGATTTCAATTGGTTTGGTTAATATTATGATGTTACAATGTTATAATATAATGTTTGATCATGTTATAATTTAATTAGAATTTTTGGGAATTATTTGATAATTGTTTGGTATTAAATACGAAAATACCGTGAATAATGTGAGTTTATTCATGAATGAATGATTATGATGGACTATAGGTTATAATTGTGATATATATTAATATTGGGACATTATACTAAGTGTGTATCAATTTTTGGAATTTTTGGAGAATTATTCCCTAATTTTCAAAACAATACCGTAGCTTATATATACATATATATCTTAATAAATGACAAACAATATCATATGGATGATATTAATTCATATTCTGGACCATAGTGTATAATAATACACTATATTAATTTAGGAAAATTTTTGAAAATCATTTGGTAATTTTAATTAATTACCGAGAATTTTCGATTAATAATAAGGATTTTAAATCCTTTTTAATTCAATTTAATTATAAAATATATGTCTAATAATTATTTTAGACATATTTGAATTTTATAAAATTTTATAAACATAGATTACTATGTTTGAGACAAACGTTTACTTAATAACGTTTTAAATCGAAAATATACGTTTTAATTATTAAAAGGATTAATAATTGCGAAAATTATTTATAAGTCCTTTGATTTACGTGATAAATCGAGAAATAGGACTTTACGATTTTAAATCGATCGAAATCGATTTATAAAATGAAATGGTAAGAAATTACTATTTAAAAGTCAAAATTGTTGACTTTGTTGATCGGTGTTGACTTCGTTGACTTTTAAAGTCAAGCGTCGATTATCGATCGATAAATACGCTAATATCTGGCGTAAGATGTACTAATTGAGTATGATACCTCATTAGTAAGAAAAGATTTCACAAATGAAATCCTTATATCGAGAAATGTATTTATATCGTTAAGCGTTTAAGCAGGGAAGGTTAAAGCGAAATAGTTGAGCGTATCTCGAAGGACGAGAACAATTCAATTTATATACGTACTTGAAAGCGTATTGAATTCATTGAGGAATTCAGTTTACATCGATATAGAATATCGAATTTGTCTTAGACTTTGAGAGTCTCGATAAGCGTGACGACGTACTAAAATATCGCTTTTGCGTAAAGGTGTGGACGCGAACGAGACGATTGGGCACTGACAAGCAAACAAACCTAGGACTCAGATTAAGACGAACCATAGTCCAGGTGGGCTTTCTTTACAACCAAAAACGTGACTTTGCTATTCTTCTGAAATGAATTTATTTACAGTGCTTATTTTCAACTGTTGACAAAATGTTTACAATATTACACGCGAAAATATTACATTTTGTGTATGGATCTATCTGGCGTGAAGGTTGGGCTATATGATATGTTATGAACTTTGTTGGGTCGCTACCAACCTTCTTATAAAATAATATCGGGTCTGAGCCGGAGGTTAATGCAGCTAGGATTGGCGTGAAGGTTGGAATGACTTTATATGGTTAACGTGTACACTTGAATGGGATTGTGTGTTTGTGTGGGTCACGGCGGTTCGGCGTCGTTGAGGAGGCCTCCTTCACGGCGTTTGAACGTTCAATGTTTGATCTTTGACATTATGATGAATTATGATATCGGGATACGGATCATACACACCAGGAAAATGCTCGGCGGCGATGTTCTGAACGAAAATGTTTTAGTAAGCCTGGCATTTCAACTAAAACCCTTGTGACTTACCATGATATTGGCAGTGTAATCAAATTATCAAATGTTTTCGGCATGAGTCCACTGAGTGCATTATTTGTACTTAGCCCTGCATATTTGTTTTTAAATGTGCAGGTTGAGCTCTGATGGTGGTGATGGAGGAGGTGTTGAGGAGTCCGGTGTCCTTGACCAGTCTATTTAGAATTTGTGGTTTCACCTTGAATACATATCTTCATATATGTATTCACACACTTTCCGCTGCAATCTCTGAACTCTTTTACATTATGTTGACTGTTATGAACTATTGAGGTCCATCAGACCATCGTTAAGTCTTTGGGTCTGATGGCCTAAACCTTTTGAATTATTGGGATATTATCTTATGTCATGTCAAGCATGCTAGTTATAATCAATGTGTACCTTTATCTTAGTCAGTTTGTCCTATAATACTATTCCTAGTATTAGTCACCCTCTAGTCCGGGCTATCCGGAGTAGGGGCGTGACAGAGTGGTATCAGAGCACTGTTGCTCTTTGAAACCCAAGACCTTTTAAAATTCTAAGTCTAGATCGAGTCACTGGACTTCTAGAAAGCTCTCGACTCTCTCAACACTCCATCTCATCGAGCTCAATCGGGAAAAGGTGGCGATTTCTTTCTCAAACTCATGAAATGAAGAGTTTTGACTGATGAGCAAGTTGAAAGGGTTTTTGAAAGAAAATGGAAAAGTTATTTCTTGGGAGAAAGGTTATGATATTATGGAAGTACATGGTGGTACTAAGTTGAATGATCAACATGGATTGGATGAATTCATTTTGATATACATGTATGAGTTGACTATGATTATCGTTTTGAAACTTTACTTTTAAGTTCTTAAGTTAGACTTTATTTCAAACTCAAAACTTTGTTTTCAATGAGCGATATGATACCAGAAGAACCAGAGACTAAGGGGCATGATCACGTATCGTGAAAGAACATAGAAGTATGAACTTCTTTTCCTTTCAAGAACAAAAGAACTACATGAAGAATGAAAGGAACGATGGCCTCGAACTCTAACGACGAAAGATAAACGTGAAGGATGAACGAGGACGACCTCAACCTTACGGAAGGACGACGTCGACATTTCATCACCACTGCGACATGAGTGACCATCGACACGAATCATGACGTGGACATCAATTACGGCTTCAGAATGTTCAGCCTCAACCTAAAGACGTGGATATGGTAGACGTATTACATCGACATACGTCTCGAATTACATTTTGGCACGATCGCGCAAATTTCCTGCACTGCGCAGTAAATTTGTTTTAGCTAGATCTCTTTCGTTAGGACTCCGATTTACGCATGGTTTTCACCTGTGTACTTCTATTACCCTAATATTCATTTGTTGTGAAGAACAGAATCCCTATTTCTGTCTCCAGAATACGGTAGAGTCCGTCGAACTTTAGTTCAAGTGTTGGTATAGAACAAGGATCTCATAGCATAGCCTATATATTAAGGCATTATTAGATTATATGTATCGTTGGGTAAGACTAAGAAGGTAAGTTGTGATATGTGTTGTACCTTATGACGTTACCTACCTTATAGCTTGTTTAGTTTTAACCTAGTTGCTTCTCGTTGTGCTTAAGTTATCCTTTACGCTTTTGAGATGGCGATAGTTGACTTATGTTAGTTTTGATCGTGACGGATGGAGGGATGAGATATATCGCTCGGAGGAGGATTGGACCACACCGACCCCGAGGAGGTGATGAGTATTTATCGCCCGGTGGATGTCTTGTTGGAGAGGACTTGGGCGAGTTTACGGCATATTACCTCCGCCTTTGAGAGGCGCCGAGCCCATGGATCGCCCGACTATGATGGCATCGGGCGTCTCCTATCCATACTCCCTTGTGACTTGGGAGGATTATGCCGAGAGATATCGGGAGATTATATCTACAGGCGGTGGGCGGCTATGACTTGGTGGGAGATTTGCCCAGTTGTAAGTCATTCGACTTACGTCTACAGATATTCTGAGGCAGCGAGAGGACCCTACCTCCTCCCGGGAGTACACTGGCGGGATGAGTCGCGAGTGGCTATACACGGAGGTTCGAGGTAGATCGACCAGTTGTGCCTCCATTCCGATTCGACGAGGGCGAGCCCGCCGCTTGGAGAGGGCACGCCCGAGAGCTTTGGGAGAGCTGTGTTCCTCCTCTACCTCTAGGACACCCGTCGTCCACCGCTAGCACCTCCACCGCCTATGGCCCCATCCGTACCACCGGTCGAGCACTTCCGCGGGCGGCGCGGATGAGGGTAACAGATGCCTCAGATGGTTATAGCCGATCCGCTATACCTATGCCCGATCCGCCATGACTATGAGCTCTATGGCGGCGACGACTTCAACCCCATGCGTGACATACCGATGGTGGAAGGCGATGGGCGGGACCATCTAGGTGCGACCCGCGAGGGCGATTCGGCGGTGAGGGCGACTCAGGAAGAGGAAGACCCGAGGAGGACGATCGGTGGGAAGATGCATGATGAAGGCACGGATGAAGCTTAGATAGATTTTGTTATGTTTAAGCTTATGATGTTCCCTCTTTCTATGTTTGGTTTTGATGAAACTAGAACCACGAATTCTTGGAAGGCCGTGTGGGCCGGGATTTATATTTTGTTTATGACTCTTTGGTTTTGAACATCCTGCCTATGGCAGAAAATTTTGGATATATATATATATGACCCTGAATAGGGCTTTTGCGGCAAATTATGTTTGTTAAGGGTGAAATGTTTTGTTTAGAGGTCGTTTTGCAATAAGGCCATGATAGTATTATGTATGTTAAGTTATGGAAAGAATAAGTGTTTGATGATTACCTATTTTCTATAGCAGCATGCCTCAGAAGAAATTCGGGCGGGAACCCGAGGTCGAGGTCGGGAAGGCTAGAGGAAGGGTAGAATCCCCGAACAAGAAGCTGAGGACATTCCCCAACCACCACCTCCACCTCAACCCGATCGCAGGATCGAAGAGTTGTTCCTAAGGCAGAACCCACCTACCTTTAATGGGAAGGGTAACCCAGAGGAAGCGGAACAATGGGTCAGAACCATTGAACGGATCTTTAATTTTCTACGATGCACAACACGAGGCGACTATCTGTGTAGCTTTTCAATTAAATGGACCCATGATTTACGGTGGGAGGCCAGGAAAAAGACCTTTACTGCCGAGCAACTAGAAGAGTTCTCATGGGAGGACTTTAAGAGGGAGCTGTATGAGAAATACATACCCAAAAGCTATAGAAAGAGAAAGGGCGAGAATTTTTCTGCTGAAACAAGAAAAGTTATGCGTGACCGACTATGATCGCGCTTTCTGCGAGATGTCGAGGTATGCACAAGCGGTGACACCGACTTGAAAATGTCGGAAAAGTTTAGGTCGGGGCCGAGGATGGAGATACGGATGTCTCTTGCCGACCATGGAGACTGACTTACTGAAGCTCTTGCACGAGCTTTAGATATTGAGGCGACAATGTCAGATGATAAGTCGATGTCGGCTCGGACACACAACGCTATGGACGAGAGGAAAGGAAGTGGGAACCCAATCGCGGCAATCATAGCGGGGAGGCTATGAGAGCGCGAAGCCACAAGCGACCACAGCGAGGGAAGGGGCGCGGCCGAGGCAAACTTGGAAAGGGCGCTTTCGCTCCACGCGAGAGGCCGCGAGGAACAAATAAGGGCACCTCCATGCCCTAGATGCCATAGGGTGCACAAGGGTGTGCACGGCAAGCGTGGTGAGCTGTTTCAAGTGCGGGGCAAAGGGCATTACATGATAATTGCCCGAGGACACGTTCGGATATAAGGCGAACCAACCCGGCAATGTTCCACCACTAAGGGCTATCGATTCCAGCCCCAACCTCAGCAACTCCAGTGGCAACAACCCCAGCAAGTGGCGCAGCAACCACAATGGCAGCAACCGCAACAGCAACCCCCGCAACAGCAGTGGCAGCAGCCACAACAACCAAGGCGGCAACCACATGACCACGCCAACAAAGAGACGGCGGCGGCAATGCCGAACCAACAAGGACCAGCGCCCCGTCAGCCTCAGCCGGCCCAGGCTAGAGCTTACGCTCTACACCGGAGGCAGAACGAGCAAAATCAGGGAAACCTGGCAGGTATGGGAGTTCTTCTCAACATACCTGTTATAGTATTGTTCGATACGGGTGCTTCGCATTCTTTTATAGCAAAATCATGCGTAGAAATGCTGGGACTTAGGTCTGAAAAGGCAAGCCAGGATATGAGAATCTCATCGCCTATAGGAGGGATTATGACTGTTACACACTTTTGCTCGAACCTAGAGTTGACACTAGGATCACTTAAGGTTCTGGCTAACAATCTAAACATAATACCCATGGATGATGTAGACATAATCCTAGGAATGGACTGGTTAGCTAAGAACCACTCCAAAATCCTTTGCAAGGAAAGGAAAATATCATTTCACTTTCCTGGACAAGAAGCCACGCATTTCCATGGAATCAGCATGGGAAGAAGAGTTCCGATCGTATCGGCTCTACAGGCGAGGAAGATGATGAACCAGAAAGGATGCCATGCATTCCTTGTCTACTTGAACGGGGAAGATAAACCCGAAGCGAGGATCGAAGATATTGAAGTTGTTCGGGAATTTTCGGACGTATTTCCCGAAAATCTACCAGGACTACCCCCTGATAGACAATTAGAATTTACCATCGACTTGGAACCCGGATCGGCTCCAGTGTCGAAGGCGCCCTATAGGATGGCCCCAAAGGAGTTGGAGGAACTGAAGATCCAGATTCAAGAATTGTTGGATCTAGGTTTCATTAGGCCAAGTGTTTCACCTTGGGGGCGCTTTGTTTTATTTGTTAAGAAAAAGGATGGTTCTTTGAGGATGTGCATCGATTATCGAGAGCTGAATAAGATGACACTAAAGAACAAATATCCTTTACCTAGAATTGATGACCTGTTTGATCAATTGCGAGGAGTAGGAGTATTCTCGAAAATTGATCTCAAGTCAGGCTACCATCAGCTGAAGATACGGTCTGAGGACGTACCTAAGGCGCATTCGAACCGAGATATGGCCACTATGAGTTCATAGTTATGCCATTCGGATTAACCAATGCACCAGCCGTATTCATGGACCTTATGAACAGAGTATTTCATCCATTTTTGGATAAATTTGTTTTGGTCTTCATAGATGATATCCTTATTTATTCGAAGAATGAAGAGGATCACAAGGAACATCGAGAGCATCGCAAACCTTGAGAGATGAAAGGTTGTTTGCTAAGTTTAGCAAATGTGAGTTTTGGTGAAGGAAGTTATGTTCCTTGGGCACATCGTGTCCATGAAGGCATAAAAGTAGATCCGCCAAAGTAGAAGCGGTCTGAGGATGGAAATCACCAAGGACTCAACACGAAATTAGAAGTTTCCTAGGACTATTTGGTTATTATCGGAGATTCATGAAGGATTCTCCAAGATTGCAAGGCCAATAACCCGACTACTCGAAAGGAATCAAATTTAAGCGGACCGATGAATGTGAGGCGAGTTTCCAAATACTCGAGGAGAAGTTGACAAGTGCACAGTTCTAGCAGTTCGAGCGGACAAAGAGTATGTAGTCTATACAGACGCTTCTAAGACTGGACTGGGTTGTGTTTTGATGCAAAACGGAAAGTGATAGCTTATGCATCCCGACAACTCAGACCGCATGAACTGAACTACCCAACCCACGATTTGGAATTAGCGGCAGTAGTTCATGCACTGAAAATTTGGAGACACCATCTCTACGGAGTGAGATGTGAGATCTTCACGGATCATAAGAGTTTAAAGTATTTCTTCGAGCAGCGAGATTTGAATATGAGGCAACGAAGATGGCTAGAACTAGTGAAAGATTACGACTGTGGTATCAACTACCACCCGGGCAAGGCGAATGTAGTAGCTGACGCCTTAAGTCGTAAGAGCCAATCCAAGCTAGGATGTCTCTTTACGCGGGAAGAAAAACTCGTTGAAGAGTTTGAAAGATTGAGGATCGAACTGGTTGAACCACCCGAGACAATTGTAAGCTGTATCGCTACACTCTGCGACATCGATCTAAGAAAAGGATTGTCGAGACAAAGGATGGAGGAAAAGTTAGAAAAGATCAGACAAAGGGTAAGGTCTGAAGGATTTAAGAATTTCCAAGAGGCGTCAGACAACGCCCTATTGTTTGAAGGTAGAATATGCGTTCCAGACGACGCCGAGCTTCAAAATGAAATTATGAGTGAGGCTCACGATATACCCTACACCGCCCACCCAGGTAGTACTAAGATGTACCAAGACCTGAAGGAAAAGTTTTGGTGGGAAGGCATGAAACGAGACATAGCTTCTTTCGTAGAACGCTGTCTTGTTTGCCAGCAGGTGAAGGCGTTACATCAACGACCTTACGGAAAGTTGCAACCGTTGGAAATACCTGAGTGGAAATGGGACGAGATAACGATGGATTTCGTTACGAACTTACCCAAATCGAAAAGAGGAAACACAGCCATATGGGTAATTGTGGATAGACTTACCAAGAGTGCTCACTTTCTACCGATTCAAAGCACTTATGGATCGACAAATTGGCCCGGTATGCGTTAAGGAAATTATCGACTACATGGAGTGCCAAAATCTATTACCTCGATAGAGACTCCAAGTTCACATCCAGATTACGGATTAGCTTGCGAGAGAATTGGGTACTAAACTAAATTTCGATCGGCATTTCATCCACAAAGCGACGGACGATCGGAAAGAACGATCCGAACACTAGAAGATATGCTTAGAACAAGTAGTGTTGGATCGAGGTGCAAAATGGGAAGAAATTTTACCTCGATTGAGTTTGCTTACAACAACGACTACCAAGCGACGATCGGTATGGCCCATCACGAAGCCTGTAGTACGGCAAGAAGTGTAGATCACCGCTTTATTGGGATGAAGTCGGTGAGAGAAAAGTCATAGGGCCGATGCGGTGAGCGAGATGATCGAGATCGTTCGACAAATTAGGTCGAGGATAAAGAAGCTCGAGATAGATAAAAATCTTCTGACGTCTGGCGTAGATCCGAGCTACTGATTTGAAGATGGAGACAAAGTGTTTCTTAAAGTCTCTCCATCGAAAGGAATTGTCGATTTGGATTGAAAGGAAAGCGAGACCCGCTTTATAGGACCTTATGAGATCTAGAAAGGATAGGTCCGAGAGCTTATAGGTTGGCTCTTCCGCCAAACCTAGGGAATGTGCACAATGTTTTTCACGTATCGCGATTGCGAAAATCGTTCACGATCCAAAGCACGTGATTCATCAAGGCGGCGTGATTCTCAAGCGGACATGAGCTATGAAGAGGAACCGGCGGCAATCCTCGACTATAAAGTCCAACAACTACGGAGCAAGTCGATTCCGTTAGTCAAAGTGTTGTGGAGACACCACGGACGAGAGGAAGCCACGTGGGAGCTTGAAGAAGCAATGAAAGAGCGATACCCCAATTGTTTTCTAGAGGTATGCAAATTCGGGACGAATTTCTTTTAAGGGGTGGAATGTAATATTCGAAAAGCGAGCGTATAATTACGGTATTTTAAACCCGTGATTTACCGTATATTATTCCTATGACATCGAATATTGTGATTTCGATTCAGTATTATTATAACGAATTCCTTTTATATTCACTAAGGATTGTGAATTAAGGAATTGAAATATTACGAAATGGTTCGTCGATATATTTTAACGTCGAGCAGCGTATCGAACGTCGATATTTTATGGAATTTTACGGCGGTAAAGCTTGGAATTAATTTCCATCTTAATTCCTATATTAAATGAAATATATTTATTAAGTAAGTACGAACTTACTACGACCATTTTGAGATGAGTCGATTTTGAGCGTTTGAGGCGTTTTGAGCGTCGGCGTCTGAGGCGTTTTGAAAAATGAGTTTAATGCTCAGGAAATTATAATAATTAATTTCCTATTATTATTTTATATAATTACAGTATTATTAATCATTTAAATCAATTTTTGGCATTAAAACTCGATAATCAAAATATGATTTTGAAAACCCTAATTCTAAACTAGGGTTTTCTCCCATGAAATGATACCATTAAATTATCCTATGGTATCTAAACTATATGTTATGATATATATGAATATTATTAAGCATTAAAATCAATCTTGGAGCTATAAAACTCGATAGTGTATATATATCATTTTGAAAACCTTATATTTTAAATTAAGGTTTTTCACATAAAATGATACCATATTTTTATCCTATGCTATTATTTATTATCTAAATCATATATTATGATATATATGAGTATATTTTGATCGAAATTAACATGAGTATCAATAATAGGTGTGATTTATAATTTTAATCCTATTTTCCCATTTATACTCGATAATTTCAATTATGCACTATGTGATGTTTTAATTATTTTTAATGGCTTGTATTATATATCTATGATCATGTATGATATATATAATGTATTGAGGAGTAAAATAAAATTAAAACCCACCCTTGGAACACACATACGTCGTCTCTATGGCCTTAAAACAAGCATGATCCCACCTTTTTTTGACCAACCCATGAAGAGCCTTTTCCTAGCTAATGATCACCTCTCACTAAACATCATTTGGCTGCAGATTTTATTCAATTTGTGTGAAAAATCGTGAGAGAGAGAGATAATAGGGGGAGGACTATTCACTTCTCTCATCCTCATCATTCCCAACCATTCCAACACTTAACACTCTCTCAAACTCTCCATTTTCTTCCATTTGCTGCAGAAAAATCGAGAGCCATCCCTCCCCTTTTCAAAATTTTTCTTCCATTTTTTCTTCATTTATCCACCCAACCTTAATACCCTAATATTATTCTTGTGATTCCATACCATTTCAAGGTAAACTAAGGACCATAGTTCGATTTTTACCTCCTTTGTTCAAGCAAAATCGTGCATGCTTATATATATATATGTATGTTTGAATGGTATATATATATATTTGTATGTTTTAATGTTTTATGAATGATCTATGGTTATATATTGTTCTTGATATTTTATTGTTTAAAATATGTGAATATATGCTTAGAATGATCATATGATGTTGTATATTAAATTTTGGAATGGATCTACACATATATATGATGTTTGAAACTTAGAGCATGTTTAATAAAATTTTGAAAACCTTATAAAATGATTTTGTAATGACCGATTGTTCTAAAGTATTTTAGTGATGGATTATTGATCTATGATATGTTTTAAACCTATGGTATGTTAATTAAAATTTTGGAAAACCCTAGCTAAATTTCTTAATATTACCGAGAGCATGTATGTATTATACCTTGGTGTATAATTTTATTTTAATCATACAATGACATATTAATGCTTTAGAACCTTGATTATATGTTCTATAATTTATTTAGAATTTTGAAAATCAAATGTTTAATTTTTCAATATTACTAGTGAGCTATATGAATGTATATGTTGGTGTATGATTTTTATTTTGATCATGCAATGGTGTATTAATGCTTTAGTATATTGATTATGTGATGTATGATTTTGTTGGAATTTTTGGAAATCAAATACCTATTTAAATCAAATAAACCGAAAGCTATGGCTTGAGAATGGTGATGATTTAATTGGTTTTTGATGATTAAATGATGTTATATTATTATACTATAGTATATAAGCATAGTGTATAATTGTTAGAATTTTTGGAAATCAAATACCAATATTATCAAAAAAGCCGTGAGTTATATGCTCAATAAGGTGATGATTTAATTGGTTTTGATGATTGTTATGATGTTATAATGTTATACTATAGTATATAATCATAGTATATAAATGTTGGAATTTTTGAAAACCAAAAACAAAAAATAATCAAAAAAAGCCGAGAGCATTGAGCTCCATATGGTGATGATTTCAATTGGTTTGGTTGATGTTGTGATGTTACAATGTTATAATATAATGTTTAGTCATGTTATAATTTAATTAGAATTTTGGGAATTATTTGATAATTGTTTGGTATTAAATCGAAAATACCGTGAATAATGTGAGTTTATTCATGAATGAATGATTATGATGGACTATAGGTTATAATTGTGATATATATTAATATTGGGACATTATACTAAGTGTATATCAATTTTGGGAATTTTGGAAAATTATTCCTAATTTTGAAAAAAATCTAGTAGCTTATATATATATATATATGTTAATAAATGACAAACAATATCATATGGATGATATTAATTCTTATTCTGGACCATAGTGTATAATAATACACTATATTAATTTAGGAAATTTTTTGAAAATCATTTGGTAATTTTTAATTAATTACCGAGAATTTTCGATTAATAATAAGGATTTTAAATCCTTTTTAATTCAGTTTAATAATAAAATATATGTCTAATAATTATTTTAGACATATTTGAATTTTATAAAATTTTATAAAATTTTATAAACATAGATTACTATGTTTGAGACAAACGTTTACTTAATAACGTTTTAAATCGAAAATATACGTTTTAATTATTAAAAGGATTAATAATTGCGAAAATTATTTATAAGTCCTTTGATTTACGTGATAAATCGAGAAATAGGACTTTACGATTTTAAATCGATCGAAATTCGATTTATAAAATGAAATGGTAAGAAATTACTATTTAAAAGTCAAAATTGTTGACTTTGTTGACCGGTGTTGACTTCGTTGACTTTTAAAGTCAAACGTACGATTATACGTTCGATAAATACGCCAATACGCGTAAGATGTACTAATTGAGTATGATACCTCATTAGTAAGAAAAGATTTCACAAATGAAATCCTTATATCGAGAAAGCGTGCTTATCGTTGAGCGTTTAAGCAGGAAGGTTAAGCGAAATAGTTGAGCGTATCTCGAAGAGCGAGAACAATTGATTTAATTACGTATTTGAAAGCGTATTGAATTCATTGAGGAATTCAGTTTACATCGATATAGAATATCAAATTTGTCTTAGACTTTGAGAGTCTCGATAAGCGTGACGACGTACTAAAATATCGCTTTTGCGTAAAGGTGTGGACGTGAACGAGACGATTGGGCACTGACAAGCAAACAAACCTAGGACTCGATTCTGACGAACCATAGTCGGTGGGCTTTCTTTTCAAACAAAAACGTGACTTTGCTATTCTTTACGAAATGAATTTATTTCTGATGCTTATTTTCATTTGTTGACAAAATGTTTACAATATTACGCCAAAATATTACATTTGTGTATGGATCTATCTGGCGTGAAGGTTGGAGCTATATGATATGTTATGAACTTTGTTGGGTCGCGCCCAACCTTCTTATGAAAATAATATCGGGTCTGAGCGGAGGTTGATGCTCGCTAGGATTGGCGTGAAGGTTGGAATGACTTTATATGGTTAACGTGTACACTGAACGGGATTGTGTCTTTGTGTGGGTCACGCGCCGGTTCCGGCGTCGTTGAGGAGGAGGCCTTCACGGCGTTCAGCGTTTGAACGTTTGATCTTTGACATTATGATGAATTATGATATCGGGATACGGATCATACACACCAAGAAAATGCTCGGCGGCGATGTTTCTGAGCGAAAATGTTTTAGTAAGCACAAGGCATTTCAACTAAAACCCCTTGTGACTTACCATGATATTGGCAATGTAATCAAATTATCAAATGTTTTGGCATGAGTCCACCGAGTGCATTATTTGTACTTAGCCCGCATATTTGTTTTAAATGTGCGGTTGAGCTCGATGGTGGTGATGGAGGAGGTGTTGAGAGTCGGTGTCCTTGACCGTTCTATTTAGAATTTGGTTTTCACCTTGAATACATATCGTCACATATGTATTCACACACTTTCCGCTGCAATCTCTGAACTCTTTTACATTATGTTGACTGTTATGAACTATTGAGGTCCATCAGACCATCGTTAAGTCTTTGGGTCTGATGGCCTAAACCTTTTGAATTATTGGGATATTATCTTATGTCATGTCAAGCATGCTAGTTATAATCAATGTGTACCTTTATCTTAGTCAGTTTGTCCTATAATACTATTCCTAGTATTAGTCACCCTCTAGTCCGGGCTATCCGGAGTGGGGGC
Source organism: Salvia rosmarinus (assembly GCA_036937905.1). Classification (NCBI taxonomy): domain Eukaryota; kingdom Viridiplantae; phylum Streptophyta; class Magnoliopsida; order Lamiales; family Lamiaceae; genus Salvia; species Salvia rosmarinus. The sequence continues at coordinate 58,218,758 of CM072817.1, forward strand.
GTGACAGAGTGGTATCAGAGCACTGTTGCTCTTTGAAAACCCAAGACCTTTTAAAATTCTAAGTCTAGATCGAGTCACTGGACTTCTAGAAAGCTATCGACTCCTCTCAACACTCCATCTCATCGAGCTCAACCGGGAAAAAGGTAACTGATTTCTTTCTCAAACTCATGAAATGAAGAGTTTTGACTGATGAGCAAGTTGAAAGGGTTTTGAAAGAAAATGAGAAAAGTTATTTGAGGTTGGGAGAAAGGTTATGATATTATGGAAGTATATGGTGGTACTAAGTTGAATGATCAACATGGAATGGATGAATTCATTTTGCTATACATGTATGAGTTGACTATGATTATCGTTTTGAAACTTTACTTTTAAGTTCTTAAGTTAGACTTTAATTTCAAACTCAAAACTTTGTTTTCAATGAACGATATGATACCACAAGAAGAACCTAGACTCTAAGGGGCATGATCACGTATCGTGAAAGAACATAGAAGTATGAACTTCTTTTCCTTTCAAGAACAAAAGAACTACATGAAGAATGAAAGGAACGATGGCCTCGAACTCTAACGACGAAAGACAAACGTGAAGGATGAACGAGGACGACCTCAACCTTACGGAAGGACGACGTCGACATTTCATCACCACTTCGACATGAGTGACCGTCGACACGAATCATGACGTGGACCTCAATTACGGCTTCAGAATGTTCAGCCTCAACCTAAAGACGTGGATATGGTAGACGTATTACATCGACATACGTCTCGAATTACATTTTGGCACGATCGCGCAAATTTCCTACACTGTGCAGTAAATTTGTTTTAGCTAGATCTCTTTCGTTAGGACTCCGATTTACGCATGGTTTTCACCTGTGTACTCCTAACACCCTAATCTTCATTTGTTGTGAAGAGCAGAATCCCTAATTCTGTCTCCAGAATACGGTAGAGTCCGTCGAACTTTAGTTCAAGTAGTTGGTATAGAACAAGGATCTCGTAGCATAGCATATATATTAAGGCATTATTAGATTATATGTATACGTTGGGTAAGAATAAGAAGGTAAGTTTTGATGTGTGTTATACCTTTTAACGTTACCTGTCTTATAGCTTGTTTAGTTTTAACCTAGTTGCTTCTCGTTATGCTTAAGTTATCCTTGTCTGCTTTTGAGATGACGATAGTTGACTTATGTTAGTTTTGATCGTGACAGATGGAGGGGATGAGATATATCGCTCGGAGGAGGATTGGACCACACCGACCCCGAGGAGGTGATGAGTATTTATCGCTCCGGTGGATGTCTTGTTGGAGAGGACTTGGGCGAGTTTACGGCGTATTACCTCCGCGCTTTGGAGGCGCCGAGCCCGTGGAGCGATCGACTATGATGGCATCGGGCGTCTCTATCCATACTCCCTTGTGATTGGGAGGATTACGCCGAGAGATATCGGAGATTATATCTACCGGGCGGTGGGCGGCTATGACTTGGTGGGAGATTTGCCCATTTGTAAGTCATCGACTTACGTCTACAAGATTCTGGAGCAGCGAGAGGACCTTACCTCCTCCCGAGACACAGGCGGGATGAGTCGCCAGAGTGGCTATACACGGAGGTTCGAGGCGGATCGACCCGTCGTGCCTCCGCATCGATTCGACGAGGGCGAGCCCGCCGCTTGAGAAGGCAAGACGCCCGAGAGCTTTGGGAGAGCCCGTGTTCCTCCTCACCTGTAGGACACCCGTCGTCCACCGCTAGCACCTCCACCGCCTATGGCCCCATCCGTACCACCGTCGAGCACTTCCGCAGACGCAGCGGATGAGGGTAATGATGCCTCGAGATGGTTATAGCCCGATCCGCTATACCTAGCCCGATCCGCCATGACTATGAGCTCTATGGCGGCGGCGACTTCAACCCCATGCGTGACATACCGATGGTGGAAGGCGATGGGCGGGACCATCTAGAGTACGACCCGCGAGGGCGTTTTCGGCGGTGAGGGCGACTCAGGAAGAGGAAGACCCGAGGAGGACGATCGGTGGGAAGATGCATGATGAAGGCACTTGATGAAGCTTAGATAGATTTTGTTATGTTTAAGCTTATGTTGTTCCTCTTTCTATGTTTGGTTTTGATGGAACTAGAACCCTGAAATTCTTGGAAGGCCGTGTGGGCCGGGATTTAATTTTGTTTATGACTCTTTGGTTTTGAACATCCTGCCTATGGCAGAAAATTTTGGATATATATATATATGACCCTGAATAGGGCTTTTGCGGCAAATTATGTTTGTTAAGGGTGAAATGTTTTGTTTAGAGGTCGTTTTGCAATAAGGCCATGATAGTATTATGTATGTTAAGTTATGGAAAGAATAAGTGTTTGATGATTACCTATTTTCTATAGCAGCATGCCTCCGAGAAGAAATCGGAGCAGGAACCCGAGGTCGAGGTCGGGAAGGCTAGAGGAAGGGTAGAATCCCCGAACAAGAAGCTGAGGACATTCCCCAACCACCACCTCCACCTCAACCCGATCGCAGGATCGAAGAGTTGTTCCTAAGGCAGAACCCACCTACCTTTAATGGGAAGGGTAACCCAGAGGAAGCGGAACAATGGGTCAGAACCATTGAACGGATCTTTAATTTTCTACGATGCACGACACAGGAGCGACTTTCATGTGTAGCTTTCCAATTAAATGGACCCATGATTTACGGTGGGAGGCCGGAAAAAGACCTTTCTTGCCGAGCAACTAGAAGAGTTCTCATGGGAGGACTTTAAGAGGAGTCAGATGAGAAATACATACCCAAAAGCTATAGAAAGAGAAAGGGCGAGAATTTTTCTGCTTGAAACAAGAAAAGTTATGCGTGACCGACTATGATCGCTTTCTGCGAGATGTCGAGGTATGCACGAGCGGTGAGACACCGACTTGAAAATGTCGGAAAAGTTTAGGTCGGGCCGAGGATGGAGATACGGATGTCTCTTGCCGACCATGGAGACCGACTTACATCAAGCTCTTGCGAGCTTTAGATATTGAGGCAGCAATGTCCGATGATAAGTCAGTGTCAGCTCAGACACACAACGCTATGGACAGAGGAAAAGGGAAGTGGGAACCCAATCGCGGCAATCATAGCGGGGAGGCTATGAGAGCATGAAGCCAAGCGACCACAGAAAGGAAGGGCGCGGCCGAGGCAAACTTGGAAAAGGGCAGCTTTCGCTCCACCGGCGAGAGGCCCGCAGGAACAAATAAGGGCACCTCCATGCCCTAGATGCCATAGGGTGCACAAGGGAGTGTGCACGGCAAACGTGGTGAGCTGTTTCAAGTGCGGGGCAAAAGGGCATTACGCCAATAATTGCCCAGGGACACGTCCGGATATAAGGCCGAACCAACCCGGCAATGTCCAACCACTAAGGGCTATCGATTCCGCCCCAACCTCGGCAACTCGCGGTGGCAACAACCCGGCAAGTGGTGCGGCAACAACAATGGCAACAACCGCAACAACAACAAGCGGTGGCGAACCACTCAACAACCAAGGCGGCAACCATCGCGACCACGCCAACAAGCGGCCAGGCGGCCGCGCCGAACCAACAAGGACCAGTGCCCCGTCAGCCTCAGCCGGCCCAGGCTAGAGCTTACGCTCTACACCGGAGGCGAGCAGAGCAAAATCGGAAAACTGGCGGTATGGGAGTTCTTCTCAACATACTGTTATAGTATTGTTCGATCTGGGTGCTTCGCATTCTTTATAGCAAAATCATGCGTAGAAATCTTTGGGACTTAGGTGCGAAAAGGCAAGCCGAGGATATGAGAATCTCATCGCCTATAGGAGGGATTATGGTATTACACACTTTTGCTCGAACCTAGAGTTGACACTAGGATCACTTAAGGTTACGGCTAACAATCTAAACATAATTACCATGGACGATGTAGACATAATCCTAGGAATGGGTGGTTAGCTAAGAATCACTCCAAAATCCTTTGTAAGGAAAGGAAAATATCATTTCACTTTCATGGACAAGAAACCACGCATTTCCATGGAATCGGCATGGGAAGAAGAGTTCGATCGTATCGGCTCTGAGCGAGGAAGATGATGAACGAGAAAGGATGCCATGCATTTCTTGTCTACTAAACGAGCAGGAAGATAAACCGAGCGAGGATCGAAGATATTGAAGTTGTTCGGGAATTTTGGACGTATTTCGAAAATCTACAGAGACTACCCACGATAGACAATTAGAATTTACCATCGACTTGGAACCCGGATCGGCTCCAGTGTCGAAGGCGCCCTATAGGATGGCCCCAAAGGAGTTGGAGGAACTGATGATCCAGATTCAGGAGTTATTGGATCTAGGTTTCATTAGGCCAAGTGTTTCACCTTGGGGAGCGCCTGTTTTATTTGTTAAGAAAAAGGATGGTTCTTTGAGGATGTGCATCGATTATCGAGAGCTGAATAAGATGACACTAAAGAACAAATATCCTTTACCTAGAATTGATGACCTGTTTGATCAATTGCGAGGAGTAGGAGTATTCTCGAAAATTGATCTCAAGTCAGGCTACCATCAGCTGAAGATACGGTCTGAGGACGTACCTAAGACTGCATTCCGAACCAGATATGGCCACTATGAGTTCATAGTTATGCCATTCGGATTAACCAATGCACCAGCCGTATTCATGGACCTTATGAACAGAGTATTTCATCCATTTTTGGATAAATTCGTTTTGGTCTTCATAGATGATATCCTTATTTATTCGAAGAATGAAGAGGATCACAAGGAACATCTGAGAACGGTACTGCAAACCTTGAGAGATGAAAGGTTGTTTGCTAAGTTTAGCAAATGTGAGTTTTGGCTAAAGGAAGTTATGTTCCTTGGACACATCGTGTCCGCAGAAGGCATAAAAGTAGATCCGGCCAAAGTAGAAGCAGTGCAAGGATGGAAATCACCAAGGACTCAACACGAGGTTAGAAGTTTCCTAGGACTAGCTGGTTATTACCGGAGATTCATTGAAGGATTCTCCAAGATTGCAAGGCCAATAACCCGACTACTCGAAAAGGAATCAAATTTAAGCGGGTGATGAATGTGAGGCGAGTTTCCAAATACTCGAGGAGAAGTTGACAAGTGCACAGTTCTAGCAGTTCGAGCGGACAAAGAGTATGTAGTCTATCTGAGGCGCTTCTAAGGCTGGACGGGTTGTGTTTTAATGCAAAAGGCGGAAAGTGATAGCTTATGCATCCCGACAACTCGGACCGCATGGTGAACTACCCAACCCACGATTTGGAATTAGCGGCGATGGTTCATGCACCGAAAATTTGGAGACACCATCTCTACGGAGTGAGATGTGAGATCTTCACGGATCATAAGAGTTTAAAGTATTTCTTTGAGCAATGAGATTTGAATATGAGACAACGAAGATGGCTCGAACTAGTGAAAGATTACGTTGTGGTATCAACTACCACCGGGCAAGGCGAATGTAGTGGCGGCGCTTAAGTCGTAAGAGCCAATCAAGCTAGGATGTCTCTTTACGCGGGAAGAAAAACTCGTTGAAGAGTTTGAAAGGCGAGGATCGAGCTGGTTGAACCACCGAGATAATTGTGAGTTGATCGCTACACTCACTGCGACATCGATCTAAGAAAAGGATTGTCGAGAGACGAAGGATGGAGGAAAAGTTAGAAAAGATCAGACAAAGGGTAAGGTCTGAAGGATTTAAGAATTTCCAAGAGGCGTCAGACAACGCCCTATTGTTTGAAGGTAGAATATGCGTTCCAGACGACGCCGAGCTTCAAAATGAAATTATGAGTGAGGCTCACGATACACCCTACACCGCCCACCCAGGTAGTACTAAGATGTACCAAGACCTGAAGGAAAAGTTTTGGTGGGAGGGCATGAAACGAGACATAGCTTCTTTCAGAGCATTTGTCTTGTTTGCCAGCAGGTGAAGGCGTTACATCAACGACCTTACGGAAAGTTGCAACCGTTGGAAATACCTGAGTGGAAATGGGACGAGATAACGATGGATTTCGTTACGAACTTACCCAAATCGAAAAGAGGAAACACAGCCATATGGGTAATTGTGGATAGACTTACCAAGAGTGCTCACTTTCTACCGATTCAAAGCACTTATGGATCTGATAAATTGGCCCAGCTGTACGTTAAGGAAATTATACGACTACATGGAGTGCCAAAATCTATTACCTCGATAGAGACTCCAAGTTCACATCCAGATTCGGATTAGCTTGCGAGAGAGAATTGGGTACTAAACTAAATTTCGATCGGCATTTCATCCACAAACTGACGGACAGTCGGAAAGAACGATCCAGACACTAGAAGATATGCTTAGAACAGTAGTGTTGGATCGAGGTGCAAAATGGGAAGACATTTTACCCCTGATTGAGTTTGCTTACAACAACATCTACCAAGCGACGATCGGTATGGCCCCGTACGAAGCCTTGTACGGCAAGAAGTGTAGATCACCGCTTTATTGGGATGAAGTCGGTGAGAGAAAAGTCATAGGGCCAAATGCAGTGAACGAGATGATCGAGATCGTTCGACAAATTAGACTGAGGATAAGAGAAGCTCAGGATAGACAAAAATCTTCTACCGATACGCGTGATCCGAGCTACTGATTTGAAGATGGAGACAAAGTGTTTCTTAAAGTCTCTCCATCGAAAGGGATTGTCGATTTGGATTGAAAGGAAAGGCGAGACCCCGCTTTATAGACCTTATATAGGACCTTATATGAGATCTAGAAAGGATAGGTCCGATGAGCTTATAGGTTGGCTCTTCCGCGAACCTAGAAATGTGCACAATGTTTTCACGTATCGCAATTGCGAAAATCGTTCACGATCCAAAGCACGTGATTCATCAAGGCGGCGTGATTCTCAAGCCGGACATGAGCTATGAAGAAGAACCGGCGGCAATCCTCGACTATAAAGTCCAACAACTACGGAGCAAGTCAATTCCGTTAGTCAAAGTGTTGTGGAGACACCACGGACAAGAGGAAGCCACGTGGGAGCTTGAAGAAGCAATGAAAGAACGATACCCCGAATTGTTTTTCTAGAGGTATGCAAATTCCGGGACGAATTTCTTTTAAGGGGGGTGGAATGTAATATTCCAAAGAAACGAACGTATAATTACGGTATTTTAAACCCGTGATTTACCGTATATTATTCCTATGACATCGAATATTGTGATTTCGATTCAGTATTATTATAACGAACTCCTTTTTATATTCACTAAGGATTGTGAATTAAGGAATTGAAATATTACGAAATGGTTCGTCAATATATTTTAACGTCGAACGCGTATCGAACGTCGATATTCTATGGAATTTTCGGCGATAAAGCTTGGAATTAATTTCCATATTAATTCCTATATTAAATGGAATATATTTATTAAGTAATTATGAACTTACTACGACCATTTTGAGATGAGTCGATTTTGAGCGTTTTGAGACGTTTTGAGCGTCGGCGTCAGAGGCGTTTTGAAAAATGAGTTTAATGCTCAGAAATTATAATAATTAATTTCCTATTATTATTTTATATAATTACAGTATTATTAATTATTAAAATCAAATTTTGGCATTAAAACTCGATAATCACAAAATATGATTTTGAAAAACCTAATTCTAAACTAGGGTTTCTCCCATGAAATGATACCATTAAATTATCCTATGGTATCTAAACTATATGTTATGATATATATGAATATTATTAAGCATTAAAATCAATCTTTGAGCTATAAAACTCGATAGTGTATATATATGGGTTTGAAAACCCTATATTTTAAAATTAGGGTTTGTCACATAAAATGATACCATATTTTTATCCTATGCTATTATTTATTATCTAAATCATATATTATGATATATATGAGTATATTTTGATCGAAATTGACATGAGTATCAATAATAGGTGTGATTTATAATTTTAATCCTATTTTCCCATTTATACTCGATAATTTTGAATTATGCACTATGTGATGTTTTAATTATTTTTAATGGCTTGTATTATATATCTATGATCATGTATGATATATATAATGTATTGAGGGTAAAATAAAATTAAAACCCACCCTTGGAACACATGGCACGTCGGTCTATGGCCTTAAAAACAAGCATGATCCTTTTTTCGACCAACCGATGCATGGAGCCTTTTAGCTAGCCTAATGATCACCTCCTACTAAACATCATTTGGCTGCAGATTTTATTCAATTTGTGAAAAATCGTGAGAGAGAGAGATATAGGGAGAGGACTCTTCTCTTCTCTCATCCTCATTATTCCCAACCATTCCAACACTTAACACTCTCAAACACTCCATTTCTCTTCCATTTCTTGAGAGAAAATCGAGAGCATCCCTCCCTTTTCAAAATTTTTCTTCCATTTTTACTTCATTTATTCACCCAACCTTAATACCCTAATATTATCCTTGTGATTCCATATCATTCTCAAGGTAAACTAAGGACCATAGTTCGATTTTACCTCCTTTGTTCAAGCAAAACCATGATGTATATATATATGTATTTTGAATGGTATATATATATATATGTGTGTTTTAATGTTTTATGAATGATCTATGGTTATATATTGTTCTTGATATTTTATTGTTTAAAATATGAAAATATATACTTAGTCGATCATATGATTGTATATATTAAATTTTTGAATGGATCTAACATATATATGAATTTTGAAACATAGAGCATGTTTAATAAAATTTTGAAAACCTTATAAAATGATTTTGTAATGACCGATTGTTCTAAAGTATTTTTAGTGATGGATTATTGATCTATTATATGTTTTAAACCTATGGTATGTTAATTAAAATTTTGGAAAACCCTAGCTAAATTTCTTAATATTACCGAGAGCATCATATGGTTTATACCTTAGTGTATAATTTTTATTTTAATCATACAATGACATATTAATGCTTTAGAACCTTGATTATATGTTCTATCATTTATTTAGAATTTTTGAAAATCAAATGTTTAATTTTTCATTAGTACCGTGAGCTATATGTGTGTATATGTTGGTGTATGATTTTATTTTGATCATCCAATGGTATATTAATGCTTTAGTATATTGATTATGTGATGTATGATTTTGTTGGAATTTTGGAAATCAAATACCTATTTAAATCAAATAAACCGAAAGCTATGGCTTGAGAATGGTGATGATTTAATTTGGTTTTGATGATTAAATGATGTTATATTATTATACTATAGTATATAAGCATAGTGTATAATTGTTAGAATTTTGTAAATCAAATACCAATATTATCAAAAAAAAGCCGTGTTATGTGCTCGATAAGGTGATGATTTAATTGGTTTTGATGATTGTTATGATGTTATAATGTTATACTATAGTATATAATCATAGTATATAAATGTTGGAATTTTGAAAACCAAAACAAAAATAATCAAAAACCGAGAGCTTACAAGCTCATATGGTGATGATTTCAATTGGTTTGGTTAATATTATGATGTTACAATGTTATAATATAATGTTTGATCATGTTATAATTTAATTAGAATTTTTGGGAATTATTTGATAATTGTTTGGTATTAAATTCGAAAATACCGAGAATAATGTGAGTTTATTCATGAATGAATGATTATGATGGACTATAGGTTATAATTGTGATATATATTAATATTGGGACATTATACTAAGTGTATATCAATTTTGGGAATTTTTGGACAATTATTCCCTAATTTTCGAAAAATACCGTAGCTTATATGTATATATATATGTTAATAAATGACAAACAATATCATATGGATGATATTAATTCATATTCTGGACCATAGTGTATAATAATACACTATATTAATTTAGGAAAAATTTTGAAACTCATTTGGTAATTTTTGACTAATTACTGAGAATTTTCGATTAATAATATGGATTTTAAATCCTTTTTAATTCAGTTTAATAATAAAATATATGTCTAATAATTATTTTAGACATATTTGAATTTTATAAAATTTTATAAACATAGATTACTATGTTTGAGACAAACGTTTACTTAATAACGTTTTAAATCGAAAATATATGTTTTAATTATTAAAAGGATTAATAATTGTGAAAATTATTTATAAGTCCTTTGATTTACGTGATAAATCGAGAAATAGGACTTTACGATTTTAAATCGATCGAAATTCGATTTATAAAATGAAATGGTAAGAAATTACTATTTAAAAGTCAAAATTGTTGACTTTGTTGATCGGTGTTGACTTCGTTGACTTTTAAAGTCAAACGTACGATTATACGTTCGATAAATACGCCAATACGCGTAAGATGTACTAATTGAGTATGATATCTCATTAGTAAGAAAAGATTTCACAAATGAAATCCTTATATCGAGAAATGTATTTATATCGTTGAGCGTTTAAGCAGGAAGGTTAAGCGAAATAGTTGAGCGTATCTCGAAGAGCGAGAACAATTGATTTAATTACGCATTTGAAAGCGTATTGAATTCATTGAGGAATTCGGTTTACATCGATATAGAATATCGAATTTGTCTTGACTTTGAGAGTCTCGATAAGCGTGACGACGTACTAAAATATCGCTTTTGCGTAAAGGTGTGGGCCGAGCGAGGCGATTGGCAGCGACAAAGCAAACAAACCTAGGACTCGATTAAGACGAACCATAGTCGGTGGGCTTTCTTTACAAACAAAACGTGACTTTGCTATTCTTTACAAATGAATTTATTTCTGATGCTTATTTTCATTTGTTGACAAAATGTTTACAATATTACCGCCAAAATATTCTATTTTATGTATGGATCCTATCTGGCGTGAAGGTTGGAGCTATATGATATGTTATGAACTTTGTTGGGTCGCTCCCAACCTTCTTATAAAAATAATATCGGGTCCTGAGCCGGAGGTTGATGCCTGGCTAGGGCTGGCGTGAAGGTTGGAATGACTTTATATGGTTAACGTGTACACTTGAATGGGATTGTGCGCTGTGTGGGTCACGGCCGGTCCCGGCGTCGTTGAGGGAGGCCTCCTTCACGACGTTTGAAAGTTTGAACGTTTGAACGTTTGAACGTTTGATCTTTGACATTATGATGAATTGTGATATCGGGATACAGATCATACACACCAAGAAAATGCTCGGGCCGAGCGATGTTTACGAACTGAAAATGTTTTAGTAAGCACAATGCATTTCAACTAAAACCGCATGACTTACCATGATATTGGCGGTGTAATCAAATTATCAAATGTTTTCGGCATGAGTCCACCGAGTGCATTATTTGTACTTAGCCCCAGATATTTGTTTTAAATGTGCGGGTTGAGCTCGATGGTGGTGATGGAGGAGATGTTGAGAGTCGGTGTCCTTGACCGCCTATTTAGAATTTGTGGTTTCACCTTGAATACATATCTTCATATATGTATTCACACACTTTCCGCTGCAATCTCTGAACTCTTTTACATTATGTTGACTGTTATGAACTATTGAGGTCCATCGGACCATCGTTAAGTCTTTGGGTCTGATGGCCTAAACCTTTTGAATTATTAGGATATTATCTTATGTCATGTCAAGCATGCTAGTTATAATCAATGTGCACCTTTATCTTAGCCAGTTTGTCCTATAATACTATTCCTAGTATTAGTCACCCTCCAGTCCGGGTTATCCGGAGTGGGGATGTGACAAAAGTGCTGCTCGGGTCGTGGTAGGTAGGGCGCGGGAGGCTTGCCCTATTTATAGATAAGGGTGGAAACCCTAATTTTCAGTGTCCGCCACGCTTAGCGATCACCCGCGGTCGCTAGCTTGACCGCGAGGAACCTCTCTCGCGCATCCTCTCTCGGCACTGCCGGGCAAGACTTGTGGCATGACCTCGCGACACAGCTAGCGATCGCTAGCCATGGTCGCGAAACAAGCGTAAGCTTTCTCGGCTGGCATGTTTGCTCATGCCCCCACTCGCCGCTCTCTCGCGGCTCGCTAAGTTGAACTCGCGCCAACCTAGCGGTCGCTGGGAATCGATAGATTTCTTTTGTTTCGTTCTTCGTTCCTTGCTTCGATTATCAACATATAAACCTACAAAACGCCAAAGGAGCACCCAAGAGCAAGATCTTCTAAAATAGATAAAATTATTATGATCCGATACATAAACGCACTTTATCGATCTAAATTCATCTTTGCATATCACCAATAAACGTAAAATGAGCGCTTATCACACCCCCAAACTTGAAGCATTGTTTGTCCTCAAACAAAAATGTAACGTAAAGATAAACGAAGGACACAACAAAAGATCAACGAGTATAGCAAAGGTGATAAACACAATCAAGCCTCGAAATATCTTTCAACGCCGAAAATATTAGCACACATGACGACATTAGTCAATTCAACACGAACAACGATTGAAAGCAAAACTCATTTAGTTCAACCTCACAAAGGCATGTGTAAAATATAGGATACACTCAAATTATAAAGAAATTAAGGACGTAAATACTCAATGATCAATGCAATGCAAAATCTTACCATAGGCTCGCCATTTTCTAATATCTCCACTGCGTCAAATGTGTTCAAATAAGGATCAAAAAGGTCTTTTCATAGGTTATAAAGTAGGCACATTGGTTAAGGTAGGATAATATATAGCTAAGTGACTCGATAGAATTCCAAGCACCCCCATTTATACTTTTCGTCACATATGGACTTTGTCCATTTTCTCTTCTTTCCAACGTGCTAAATCGACGCTTTATCCTCATAAGGTACCTATACTTTGATTAACCACCCTTTATGCTCAAAACACATAGTGAACTTATCATTGTTTTTCTTTTCTTTTCTAGAGCTTATAGGGTTTCTCATGTAGGGAAATCTTATTTTAACCCCTCCCGAGGATCTATCTTCGATGTTTAATTCACCATACATTGATTATATTCCTAGCATGCGCCTATATAATTAATTACAACACGTAGGGTTTTCTCGTGTTTACCTTTGAATCTGGCGGGGATGAACGGATGAACGGATCGAGACTCGTGCTTTGATCTTGGATCAGATCCGGTTGCCCAATCTCCAACGCCGAGTGAGGACGATCTATAGAGAATGCTACAGAAAATCACCTATCTCTCTCACACAATTTTCGAGAATCTCTCCCAAGCTCTATGGGAATACACGAAAATATGCTAGGTTAAAAATGAGGATCAGCTTTGATCTTATCTCTTACCTTATATTTATAATACATTACCATAATCTCATTAGGAAAGGATCCATGCATATCCCATAAATATAATAATATCCTTATGGATAAAGAGGATCAAATCCTTGCCATGTAGAGAGAGGAGGCATCGATTTTCACTAAGCAACGGGCCTAGATGGGCCAGCCCAGGGATCAAATGCAAGGAATAAAGATGGGCCTCAAATAAATTAATTATCGATGTTCAGCCCGTAACATAAATTAATTTATAAACATTCATTCATGCCACTAGAGAATAAATGTCGACTTACCCTTTATTACGAAGGTGAGTCTGCTTGCACTTAGACATTACGAATCCCGTATTTAAGATATCGCGACGTCCATTAATTATTTAGAGCATTCGATCGCTTAAAATAATTAATATCTTTAATTCTTAAGTAGTACCACTCAACCTTATTATTGTACTTGAGCTAACTCAACTGCGGGGTTTAGTACAATAAACCTTTGAGCTCCTTAAGGGGATGTCATCATCCTAAACGGATACGGTGACTCGACTGAGATAACTAGCATGACATACAAGCACCGCCACCACCCTAGATGCGAGAATATGGGTTAGAACATATAACCTCACCCATAACAAGTCAAAGTGATGGTCAAGAACTCATACTCACCTAATACCTTATCGAGGTTTAGATCATCGTAAGTCATCGAGATCTTGGTTCTTTACGACGATCGATAGAAGAACTCATCTCATCCGTGATCCATCAATACGCCGAGACGCATCCGGCATAGACAAGCAACCAAGTCAAGTTACTTTATCTATATACAGAGCCTATACCGACAACTCGTCCTCAAGTTGTCTCGGTGTGATTCTTTTATATCTCATTGCTTGACCAATCATACGTACTTCGTGATCTTCTACACATCGTATGATCTAACTTATATATGAGATAAGGGACACGATATATGCAATCAAGTAATCAATTCAGATAGGAGATTATAATAGTGGTAACAGAAACATTGTATATAAGCTCAACCATACCGCTTTCAAGATACAACCAACAATCTCCCACTTATACTAAAGCAAACTTTTAGTATACAATGTGTCTCTACTAGCTATTACAAACAAAACCATCACTTTGCTTCTCCCACTCATACAAAAGATTTCTTTCTAAGTGGGTGCCATCAAGCGCAATCCAAGTCCTCGAACGCACTTCGTAGACTTTTTTGCGGCAGGCTCTTAGTGAATGGATCCGCTAGGTTATCCGTCAGATCAATCTTTTCAATCAAGACGCCCCTTGTCTAACGATTTTTCGTATGACATGGTACTTTCTCTCTATGTGTTTGGTCGCCTTGTGGGTCCATGGTTCCTTCGAGTTTGCATCGCACCGAGTTACCACAAGAACTATGATACTCTTGGGCAAACCAGTACCACACCTAGATCCATGAGGTAGTTCTTGAACCATACAGCCTCCTTAGCGACCTCAAGCGGCTACATATTCGGCTTCCATGGTAGAGTCCGCAATGCATCGCCGCTTTGCACTCCGCCAGATACGGCTCCACCTCCCAAGGTAAACACATACCGAGGTAGACTTTTTCTCATCACGGCCACTTGGAAACCGAGTCAGATAACCCAAAGGCATTAGACTATATGCATGGTAAACCACCTATAATCTCGAGTCCTTTTCGTGTACTTGAGTATATGCTTTATCGCAGTCCAATGAGCTTGTCCAGGTTAGATCGATATCTAGCTACTATGCCTACCGTGACAGCGTATATCGTGTCTCGTACATAGCATTGCGTACATGAGACTTCCCACGGCGAAGCATAAGGAACTTGTCTCATTTCCTCTATCTCCTTTGCAGTCATAGGTGACTGCTCCTTAGATAAAGGAACGCCATGTCTGAGAGGTAGTAATCCTTTCTTGGCGGTCTGCATACTAAAACGAGTAATCACAATATCAATGTAAGATGCCTGAGATAAGCTCAACATTTTCCTCTTGCGATCTCGATAAACCTTGATCCCAAGAATGTACGCATCTCCTAAGTCTTTCATTTGAAACCGATCGGATAACCAACTCTTTACGCCCCGATAACAACCTCACATTGTTGCCAACTAGAAGAATGTCATCTACATAAAGTGCAAGAAATACCACATCACCGCTGACATCTAAACGATACACACAACTCTCGCTAGGCAACTGGGTAAATCCATAGATTTCACCACTTCACAAAGCGTAAGTTCCAGGATCGTGAGGCTTGCTTAAGCCCATAAATGGACTTCTTAAGCTTCCATACTAGATGCTCTTCACCCTTCACAACATAACCTTCGGTTCTGTCGCATATAGATGTCTCTACCTTCCTCAAGGTAACCGCTAGAAAAGCGGTTTTCACATCCATTTGCCAAACCTCTAGGTTCAAGTGGGATGCTATGGCCGTAAGAATTCGATGGACTTGAGCATTGCTATACAGCGAAAAGGTCTCATCGAAATCGATGCCCTCAACTGAGTATACCCTTTCACCACAAGCCCCGCTTTAAAAGCCGATACCTCCATCGTAATCTCTTCCTCTCAGATACCCACTTACTACCTATGGCTTCCTTGCCATCCGGTAGAGGTGTCTTTCATATACATCCATAGTGTTATGGACTAAATTTCTAAGTCCATAGCGGTGTGCCATGATCTTGCATCAATGTCTCAGATCGCGTCATTGATGTCCATGGGTCGATTATTGCCGGCTCGCTTCCGGGACTAAACCAAGATTCACCCATGAACATAAATCGCCGGGTCGACGAACAACCCTCCCATTACGACGAGGCGCCATCGCACAATGGCAACGTGGTGCGTAAACTTGTGGTTCTCATCTTGCACAACTTCTCGGGTAGGTACCACATGACGGTCGGTATCTCCAAAGTGGAACTCGACCCACATCAATTTCTTGAAGTATCCGGTGTCGATCCTCCCACTAGACTCGACATCTCGCACCTTTCGCCTAATCGGTGGTGGAATACGATCATCTTCTAATTCTCAAGAATGATTTCAACTTTGATTTATGGTTTGTCATATAATCCTCTTCTAAGAATCGGGCATTAGTGCTAATAATGACCTTTCGATCCTTAGACTATAGAATAAACCACCTTCGCTCCTCTAGGATAGCCAATAAACAGCCTTCTGGCCGATCTAGCCTCCAACTTATCGCCTTCTTGTTCAAACACATGTGCCGGATCGCCCATATCCTTATGTGGCTTAAACTAGTCATGCGCCCAAACCACAACTCGAAAGGATCTTTTCGACCGACTTGGATGGTACTAGATTTAGCAAGTATGCCGCCGCTTCTAAGGCATACCCCGTAACAAAATAGGCAATGTTGCATAACTCATCATTGATCTAACCATTTCCAAAAGAGTCCTATTTCTTCGCCTCGACACACCATTTTGTTGTGGTATGCCGGTGTAGTGAGTGGGAGGTAATCCCACACCGCACCAAGTAGTCCATAAACTCGCATCGAGGTATTCGCCACCGTGATCGGACCGCAGGACTTGATACTTTACCAAGCTTCGCTCCACTTCGCCTTAATCTCTTTGAATTTCTCAAAGCATTCTGACTTGCGGTGAAGCGGTATATGTATCCGCATTCTTGAGTAATTGTCAATGAAAGTGATAAAATACTGCATTCTCCACGAGCTTATGTGGACATCGGTCCACACAGTCGAATGGACTAGCTCCAACGCTTTGGCTCTATAACCCTTCGCCTTGAAGGTCCGGGTCGACATCTTTCCTTCTATACAGATTCGTAGATCGGGAACGGAGTAACCGTGAGATTACCCAACGCCCATTCTTAGCCGCCTGGATCCTATTTAGATTAATGTGACCTAATCTAAGATGCCGAGAAATGTGGTGTCATCTTGCTAAGAAAACTTTCTCTTTTAAGGTTCGACGTAGATGCAACATAGTTATAGGTATTATGTTTTGCGTAAATAGTAAAGCTTAATTATATAAAGTGCCAACACGAGATAACTTCGTCATTTCTTATGATAGAAACATCATTATCAAAAATAATGTAATATCCATGAATAAACAATTTCAAACAGAACAATGTTCCACCGAAAATCCGGCACATATAAAATATCTTTTAAAACTAAACTGCTCTCTCAAAACATAAAGTAACATCTCCAACCGCAACGGCCTCGACTTTCGCGCGTTGCCCATGGAGATCGTTATCTCGCCATCACTCGCCTTCCTTGTCCGCAGAACCCTCGCAAGGTGTAACAAACACGATCAGTCGCACTCGTGTGTCACTACCCAAGAATGGGTAGAACAAGTTGCTAAACATGTTTCACATTAAAACAAATGGCGCACTTGAGCCTTGAGCATAGGGCACTTGGCCTTCCAATGCCCGCCTTGCAAGCACTTGAAGCACTTGCCTTCTCCTTTGGCTTCTTTAAGCCTCCGTGGCATGCATGTTCTTGTTCCCATTACTCCCACTATTTCCTCGCTCTACCACCTTTGGTGCCCCTTTTCTTTTCCATTTTTCAACGGAAAATTTGGGCCCCTAGATGTGATAGCAAGAGCATGTGCTCCTTTACCTATGACTCTTCTCGGCCACGAGATCATTAAGCAACCGACTAAGTGTATACCGGTCTGCTAATGATCGCATTCACGAAAGTTCTCAAAGATTGGCAGGTGTTGAGGATGATATCGACCTCGCTCCAATACCTCCTCCCAACCGATCAAGACTATCCATGACGAGTCATGGGATACATGTTCATGGACCCAACTTCCTTCTTCCATCTTACACGCCAAGATTTCTCTCATTGTGGAAGCGATCGTCCGATCCGACCGCCCAAACTTACCTCGAGACTGCCATATTTCGCGCTCACCATCGATCGATTCTACACCGCAGCCTTGACATTGTAGTCATCATAAGCATTTGGCCATTGCTCGACTTATCCAAAGTCCGCTGACTGCCGCTCATTAGTCGACGCCGTAGGGCATCGGTTTAGGAGTAGTGAGAACAAACATGTGTTCTTCAATGATAAGAACATATTCCATGTTTCGCTTCCACTCGATAAAATTTGGACCGGATAAGGATTTTGAGCATATTGATAATGTAAGAGACATATCCGAAAAGACAATGTAAACACATAAGCATACGATCGCACATAATTCAGAAACAATATTGTAACCTTTTGATAAAACAATATTGATTGAAACCTCCAATCTCCCAAGGAATCCCACATGCAAGCCACGCATGACGCTCACACGAACCCCCACTGCACTAAAATATACCTTTAGTCGCTTAATTTCAATCCATGTCAACTTATCCTTACGACAAATGAAATTAATGATTGACCTTACTTGACCACATCACTATCGCAAGAAGGGACTTCTGGAAGTTGTACTCGAGGTGATGTTCAAGCAATGACCACAATTTTAACAGAATGAATTTTAGAATCGGCATACTCACCGGACCATATCGCCCAATTCAAATTTTTGTTATCTCCTTTAAAACTATCTCTAGAGAACTTATGAAAATCGCACATGCAAGCCACTGTGGACGCTTATACATGAAACTCCCACTTCTCAATAGATTTAAAAGGTTTTATTTAGAAATCTCATCTAACAAACTTATGATAAAGTGCAAGGAAGCCATGCGGTGGATCGCTACTCACAAGGCCTCACCTTTGTATAGAGATCAAAAGGAGGTCTTGACATTTTAATTTGAAAAATTAATATGTCGGGTTACTACTTAGTCTTTTGTTTCAAAGGTTTGTCCATCGAGATCACGTAATCTAGCATGCTTTTCTATAGAACTCAACATGTAAAACATGCTCGCAAATTCTAAAATATGCTTGAAAATGCGATAAACCTAGCATGCTTAATATGCGCATCCAATCACGAAAACATATAATATGTTTGTCTACGTAATATAAACATACATAGCATGCTTCTGCATAACATAAACATCCACGACATGCAATGAATGATTAAAATAAAATAAAAAACGTTCATCGTGGCCCACTCGTGGAACCTGCACTTTCCTGCCTAATCTATTACATAGAATTGCAAAGTCTGATCTTCATAATCTTGACAGACCTCGCGTGCACGCGGACGGATTCGTCAAAAGCGGATTCGGGCGAAAAATCGGTGCAGGCGGATCGGCCCAAAATGCGGGGGGGTGGCAGCTGAGGCACTGAGCCCGTGTGCTCGCCAGCCTTGCCGCCACCTCGCATGCTCTCGCGGTGCCTCGCGGTTACAAAGGCGACGCGACCCGTCGAGCATGTCGCGTCTGCCACGCCGCCGCGTTTGCAAGCGCCGCAGCGTTGCCAGCGGTTGACCTCGCGACCATGCGGTGGCTATGGCGCCGGGTGTCTCGCGAATCTGGCGTACCCGTTGCCCGTGCCCCGCGCTCGCGTTCTTTATCGAGTTCGCCTAGCGGCGAGCTGCCGATGTGCCGAGTTGCCGACACGCCGGCGTGCGGTATCGAGCACGACTGCCGAGGTCGCCTAGTCTTGCCAGTCGCTGCTTGTTGCCGAGTCGACTCGGCATTGGTCGCCTAGGCGTAGGAAAGCGTATGTTAACCCTCGCCAGAGGATCCATCTTGGGTGTTTAATTCACCATACATTGATTATAAACCTAGCATGCGTCTATATAATTAAATCGCAACACGTTGGGGTTTTCACGTGTTTACCTTTGGATCGAAGAGGTCGATGGAGCGAGATGAGCGGATCGAGCGGATCGGACTCGTGCTTTGACCTTACGGGTGTATCCGGTTGCCCAATCTCAGCGTCGGTGAGGGCGATCTATGGAGAATGCTTGGAAAATCACCCAATACTCTCTCTTCACAATTTTGAAATTCTCTCAATAGACAATGAGGGGCGAAATTCTTGTGATTAATATGAGAGCATTAACTAGACTTTATCTCTTACCTTATATTTATAATGCACTACCTTAATCCCATATGGAAACTACCATAATCCTATATGGAAATTACCATAATCTATATGGAATATTACCATAATCTTAGGATTATTTCCATACTCTCGGGATTATTTTCATACTCTCATGATTATTACCATAATCTTATATGGAAAGGATCTATGCATATACCATAAATATAATTATATCCTTATGAATAAAGAGAATAAAATCTTGCCAATTGAGCATCATGGGCATCGATTTTCCCCTTGCACGAACTGGATGGGCGGCCGAGGATCAAATGCAAGGAATAAAGATGGGCCTCAAATAAATTAATTATCTTATGTTCACCCGAACATAAATTAATTTATAAACATTCGATCATGCCACTAGAGAAAGAATGTTGACTTACCCTTTATTACGAAGTTGAGTCGGGCTTGCACTTAGACATTCTGAATCCCGTATTTAAGATATCGAGCGTCCATTAATCATTTATAGCAATCATTGCTTAAAGCGATTAATAACTTTATTTCCTTAAGTAGTACCACTCAACCTTATTATTGTACTTGAGTTAACTCAACTGCGGGGTTTAGTACAATAAACCTTTTGAGCTCCATAAGGGGCGTCATCGTCCTAGCGGATCGGTGACTCGTCTGAGATAACTAGCGTGACATACTGAAACGCCACCACCCAAGATGCGGAGAATCTTGGGTTAGAACATATAACCCTCACTCATAACAAGTCAAAGTGATGGTCGAACTCATACTCACTAATACCTTATCGAGGTTTAGATCATCGTAAGTCACGAGATCTTGGTTCTTCACGACGGTCGAGAAGAAGAACACATCTCCTTTGTGATCCTTCAATACGTCGAGGCGTACCGGCATAGACAAGCAACTAAGTAAAGTCACTTCTTATCTATCTGCGGCTAAACCGACAACTCGTCCTTAAGTCGTCTCGGTTTGTGAAACTTTTTATATCTCATTAAGCTTGACCAATCATACGAGACTTACGTGATCTTCTACACCTTGTATGATCTAACTTATATATGAGATAAGGGGACACAAATATATGCAATCAAGTATTCAAATCGGATAGGAGATTGTAATAGTGGTAAGCGAAACATTGTATACAAGCTCAACCAAAGCGCTTTGAGTATACAAATCAACAATCTCCCACTTATACTAAAGCAAACTTTTAGTATACAATGTGTCTTTCTACTAGCTATTACAAACAACCATCACTTTGCTTCTCCCACTTATACAAAAGTTTTCTTTCTAAGTGGGTGCCATCAGCATAATCGAGTCCTCTAACGTGTCCATCGTAGACTTTTGCGGCGAGCTCTTCGTGAATGGATCCGCTAGATTTTCCGTCGTATCAATCTTTTCAATCAACCGTCACCTCGTCTAACGATTTCTCGTATGACATGGTACTTCTCTCTATGTGTTTTGTCGCCTTGTGGGTCCGTGGTTCCTTCGAGTTTGCCACTTTGCACTGAGTTATCACGATAAACTATGATACTCTTGGGCAAACCGGTACCACGCCTAGATCCGTGAGGTGGTTCTTGAACCATCTGACCTCCTTGAAGCCTCGGCGGCTACATATTCGGCTTCCATGGTAGAGTCCGCAATGCATCGGCGCTTTGCACTCACTTGAGGATCTGGCTCCACCTCCCAGGTAAACACATAGCACGAGGTTGACTTTTTCTCATCACGGTCGGCTTGGAAATCCAGTGCAGTATAACCAAAGGCATTAGACTATCTGCATGGTAAACTAGACTATAATCTCGAGTCCTTTTCGGTGCTTGAGTATATGCTTCTGCGATCAATGAGCTTGTCGAGGTTAGGCGATATCTAGCTACTATGCCTACCGCATGCGAGATATCGAACCT
The DNA here is from genome assembly GCA_036937905.1 of Salvia rosmarinus. Lineage (NCBI taxonomy): Eukaryota > Viridiplantae > Streptophyta > Magnoliopsida > Lamiales > Lamiaceae > Salvia > Salvia rosmarinus. Next base: position 58,240,649 of record CM072817.1, read on the forward strand.
CGTGCATAGCATTGCGTACATGAGACTTCCTACGGCGGAGCGTAAGGAACTTGTCTCATTCCTCTATCTCCTTTGCGGTCATGGGTGGTGCTTTTTGAATAAAGGAGCGCCGTATGCGAAAGGTAGCAATCCTTTCTTGGCGGTGCATACTAAAGCGAGTAATCACGGTATCAATGTAAGGCGCACGAGATAAGCTCAACATTTTCTTCTTGCGATCTCGGTAAACCTTGATCCCAAGAATGTCTGCTGCATCTCCTAAGTCTTTCATTTGAAGCGATCGGATAGCCAACTCTTTCGTCGATAATGACTTCACGTTGTTGCCAACTAGAAGGATGTCATCTACATAAAGTGCAAGAAATACCACATCACCGTTGACATCTAACCGATACACACAACTCTCGCTAGGCAGTGGGTAAATCCATAGGACTTTACTACCTCGTCAGCGTAAGTTCCATGATCGGGAGGCTACTTAAGTCCATAAATGGACTTCTTAGCTTCCATACTAGATGCTCTTCACCCTTTACCACATAACCTTGGTTCTTTGCATATAGATGTCTCTACCTTCCTCAAGGTAACCGTTTAAGCGGTTTAACATCCATTGCCAAACCTCTAGGTTCAGTGGGCTGCTATGGCGGAAGAATTACGATGGACTTGAGCATTGCTACTGAGCGAAAAGGTCTCGTGAAATCGATGCCCTCAATGAGTGTACCCTTTCGCCCACAAGCACGGCTTTGAAAGCCGAAACCTCTCCATCGGAATCTCTCTTCCTCTTGTATATCCACTTACTACCTATGGCTTCCTTGCCATCGGTAGAGGTGTCTTTCATATACATCCATAGCCGTTATGGACTCCATTTCTAAGTCCATAGCGGTGTGCCATGATCTTGCATCAATATCTTGTATAGCCTCTTTGTATGTCCATGGGTCGATTATTGCATGTTCGTTTCTTTGGGACTAAATCGAAGATTCACCCACGAACATAAATCGCTCGGGTTGACGAACAACCCCCCCATTCTGACGAGGTTCTCTGAGCACAATGGCAGCGGTGGGTGCGATACTTGTGGTTCTCTAACTTGCACAACTTGTTGTGTAGGTACCACTTATGCGGTCGGTATCTCGGTGGAACTCGACCCACTTCAATTTCTTGAAGTATCGGTGTCGATCCTCCCACTAGACTCGACATCTCGTACCTTTGGCCTGTCGGTGGTGGAATACGATCATCTTCTAATTCTTGAAGAATGATTTCAACTTTGGACTTATGATTTTCATATAATCCTCTTCTAAGAATCGGGCATTAGTCTAATAATGACCTTCGATCCTTAGGACTATAGAATAAACCACCTTCGTTCCTCTAGGATAGCGATAAACGACCTTGCGTCGGATCTAGCCTCAACTTATCGCCTTCTTGTTGACACATGTCTTTGGACGCCCATATCCTTATGTGGCTTAAACGGGCTTCGCCCAAACCACAACTCGAAAGGGTCTTTTCGTGACTTGGATGGTACTAGATTTAGCAAGTATGCCGCCGTCTCTAAGGCATATCCCGAACGAAATAGGCAATGTAGCATAACTCATCATTGATCTAACCATTTCCAAAGAGTCCTATTTTTCGCTCGACACACCATTTTGTTGTGGTGTGCCGGTGTAGTGGTGGAGGTAATCCCCACTTCACTAGATAGTCCATAAACTTCGTTCTTGAGGTATTCGCCACCGATCGGACCATGATGACTTGATACTCTTACCAAGCCGTCTCCACTTCCGCCTTAAACTCTTTGAATTTCTCAAAGCATTCGAGACTTCGGTGAAGCGGTATACGTATCCGTACCTTGAGTAATCGTCGATGAAAGTGACAAAATACCGTACCCTCCACGAGCTTGTGTGGACATCGGTCCCACAGTCGAATGGACTAACTCTAACATTTCTTTGGCTCTATAACCCCCGCTTTGAAGGTCTGGTCGACATCTTACCTTCTATACTGAGATTAGTAGGCGGGAGCAGTAACCGTGAGATTACCCACGCTCCATTCTTAGCTTGGTCTTTGGATCCTATTTAGATTGATGTGACCTAATCTAAGATGCGAGAGAAAAGTGGAGTCATCTTGAGAAAACTTTCTCTTTTAGGGTTTGATGAAGATGCAACATAGTTATAGGTATTGTGTTTTGCGAAATAGTATAAAGCGAATTATATAAGGTGCCAACACGAGATAACCGTCATTTCTTATGATAGAAACACCACTATCAAAAATAACGAGAATATCCATGAGTAAATAATTTGAAAGCAGAAACAAGGTTCCGCTAAAATCCGGCACATATAAAAGCGTCTTTCAAAACTAAAAGCAGTTGTCCCAAAACATAAAAAACATCTCCAAGCGCAGCGGCTTCGACTTTCGCCGCGTTGCCCATGGAATCGTTATCTCGCCATCAAGCAGCTCCTTGTCGCGGGAACCCACGCAGGTGTAACAAACATGATCGAGTTACCCGTATCTACTACCCAAGAATGGGTAGAACAAGTCGCTAAACATGTTTCCGTTACTAAAGCGAATGGCGTACCTTGAGCCTGAGCATAGGGCACTTGGCCTTCAATGCCCGTCTTACCGCACTTGAAGCACTTGCCCTTCTCCTTTGGCTTCTTTAAGCCTCGGTGGCAACCATGTTCTTGCTCCCATTACTCCCACTATTTCCTTGCCTTTACCACCTTTGGTACCCTTTTCTATTTTCCATTTTGCGAGGAAAATTTTGGGCCCTTAGATGTGCTAGCAGAGCATGTGCTCCTTTTCCATAACTCCTTCCGCAAAGAACGAGATCATTAAGCAAGCGACTAAGTGTAAACTCGGTCTTGCTCATGATCGCATTCATGAAAGTTCTCAAAAGACTTGGGCGGTGTATTGAGGATGATATCGACCTTGGCCGCCGTCAATACCTCCTCCCAGCCGATCAAGACTATCCATGAGATGAGTCGTGTGGGAGACATGTTCATGGACCGAACTTCCTTCTTCCATCTTACACGCCAAGATTTCTCTCATTGTGTGGGCGGATGTCGATCCATTGCCCAAACTTACTCTCGAGACTTGACCAAATGTCGATCGCGTCTACCATCGATCGATCTCTGCACTGCAAGCCTTTGGACATCGTAGTCATCATATAGCATTTAGCCATATTGTTTGACTTATTCCAAAGTCTCGCTTGACTCTCATTGCTCATTAGTCGATCGTCGATAAGGGCATCGGGTTTAGGAGTAGTGAGAACAAACATGTGTTCTTCAAATGATAAGAACATATTCCATGTTTCGTTTCCACTCGATAAAATTTGGACGGATAAGAGTTTTGTGCGGATTTTGTGCATATCTGAAAGCATATTGATAATCGCACATAATTACGTAACAACAATATTGTAAGAGACATATGAAACCTCAAAGAATCCCGATAATGTAAAACACATAAGCAATCACGATGAAAAATAATTAGAACCACACGAAGGAATAATATTGTAACCGATGAAAATGAATTCTTAGAATTGGCATACTTTTGATAAAACAATATTAATTGAAACCTCCAATCGAAACTCCCACTTCTCAATAGATTTAAAGGTTTTATTTAGGAATTCCACATGCAAGAAGCCGTGCGTGTGGGCGTTTACTCACGGTCGTCTCGCTTTGTTTAGAGATCAAAAAGTGGAGGTCTTGACATTTTAATTTGAAAAATTAATTTGTCGGGTTGCTTGCTTAGTCTTTTTATTCAAAGGTTTGTCCATGCGAGATCACGTAATCCTAGCATGCTTTTCTATAGAACTCAACATGTAAAACATGCTCATGAAATTCTAAAATATGCTTGATAAGCGCGATAAACCTAGCATGCTTACTATGCGCATCCAATCACGTAAAACACTTAAAGGTTTGTCGGCGTAATATTAACATACATAGCATGCTACGCATAATTTAAACATCCACGACATGCATATGAGCGATTAAAATAAAATAAAAGCGTTCATCGTGGCCCGATCGTGGAACTGCACATTTAAATCTAATCTATTACATAGATTTACAAAGTGCGTAATTAAACTTTGAAACAGACCTCGCGTGCAGGCACGGATCGGATTCAACAAATGGGCCTCGGCGTGAAGGCGCGGACCGAAAAATCTGGAAAAAGCAGTGCGGGCGGGTCGGCCCAATCTGTGTTGGGCGGCAGGGCAGGCCTAGCCCAGCGCCCGCGCCCTGCGTCGCCGCTACTTGCGTGTGCTCCTCGCGGGCTACCTCGCGATTCGCTAATGTGACGCGACCCGTCGAGCACGGTGCGTGTCTTGTGCCACGCCCAGCGCGAACATCTGCCGAGAGATATCGTCGCCCAGCGGCGAAACTTCGCGACCATGATGCGCTTTCATGGCGTCGGGTTTCGGCATGACGCGCGCCGCGCCATCGCCCTTTCGCTCGCTCGCTTGCTTGGCGGCCGTATCTCGCGACCGCTTCGCTTCGCTCGCGTGGCGCCGAGGGATCTCATCTTTGACGCACGCCCGTCGCCCGTGCCCTCGCGATCGTCCTCGCGACCGCGAGGCTAGCTCGCGAATACCGTCGAGGATTCGCCGAGAGACTGCTTTTTCCGTCGTTTCGTTCTTCGTTCTTTCGTCTTCGTTCTTCTTTTACGAGATAAGATTTACATAATAAAATCTAATCTAACCACGGATTTTCTCGTGGTGAAAACAACAACATCCGACAAAATAATAAGCGAGCCACGATGAGCAGCGATCCACAATTAAATAACGCGCGTAATAATCAAGCGTGAATTAATCCAGCGAGCCAATATTACGATCCCGGGCTCGATACCAATTGTAGGAAAGCGTATGTTAACCCTCGCCCGAGGATCCATCTTGGGTGTTTAATTCACCATACATTGAGTATAAACCTAGCATGCGTCTATATAATTAAATCGCAACACGTTGGGGATTTCACGTGTTTACCTTTGGATGCGAAGAGGTCGATGGAGCGAGATGAGCGGATCGAGCGGATCGGACTCGTGCTTTGACCTTATGGGCTGTATCCGGTTGCCCAATCTCCAGCGTCGAGTGAGGGCGATCTATGGAGAATGCTTCGGAAAATCACCCAATACTCTCTCTTCACAATTTTCGAAATTCTCTCTCAATAGACAAAGAGGGGGCCGAAATTCTTGTGATTAATATGTGAGCATTAACCTAGACTTTATCTCATACCTTATATTTATAATGCACTACCTTAATCCCATATGAAACTACCATAATCCTATATGGAAATTACCATAATCTATATGGAATATTACCATAATCTTAGGATTATTTCCATACTCTCAGGATTATTTCCATACTCTCAGGATTATTACCATAATCTTATATGGAAAGGATCTATGCATATACCATAAATATAATTATATCCTTATGGATAAAGAGAATAAAATCTTGCCAATTGAGCATCATGGCGCGATTTTCCTCTTGCTACGAACTGGATGGGCCGGCCGAGATCAAATGCAAGGAATAAAGATGGGCCTCAAATAAATTAATTATCTTATGTTCGACCCGAACATAAATTAATTTATAAACATTCGATCATGCCACTAGAGAAAGAATGTTGACTTACCCTTTATTACCGAAGTTGAGTCGGGCTTGCACTTAGACATTCTGAATCCCGTATTTAAGATATCGAGCGTCCATTAATCATTTATAGCAATCATTGCTTAAAGCGATTAATAACTTTATTTCCTTAAGTAGTACCACTCAACCTTATTATTGTACTTGAGTTAACTCAACTGCGGGGTTTAGTACAATAAACCTTTTGAGCTCCTTAAGGGGCGTCATCATCCTAGCGGATACGGTGACTCGTCTGAGATAACTAGCGTGACATACAAACTTCGCCACCACCCGAGATGGAGAATCTTGGGTTAGAACATATAACCTCACTCATAACAAGTCAAAGTGATGGTCGACAACTCATACTCACCTAATACCTTATCGAGGTTTAGATCATCGTAAGTCACGAGATCTTGGTTCTTCACGACGGTCGGAAAGAAGAACACATCTCATCTGTGATCCTTGATACGTCGAGAGGCGTGCCGGCATAGACAAGCAACTAAGTCGAGTCACTTCTTATCTATCTGCGGCTAAACCGACAACTCGTCCTTAAGTCGTCTCGGTGTGAAACTTTTATATCTCATTAAGCTTGACCAATCATACGAGACTTACGTGATCTTCACACCGTATGATCTAACTTATATATGAGATAAGGGACACGGATATATGCAATCAAGTATTCAAATCGGATAGGAGATTGTAATAGTGGTAACGAAACATTGTATACAAGCTCAACCAAGCGCTTTGGTATACAAATCCAACAAGAGCTGCCGAGGTCAATTCACGAGGTCGCACTGGCATCACCGAGGTTGACTCGGCGAGGTCGCTGCTTGTATTGCCGAGGATGACACGAGGTTTCCGCGTTTCCGTGCGTCGTGGCCGAAACTTGCCGGGGCATCCGTGCAAAACACGCGCCCGCTCGCCAGCAGCGCTGCTGGGCGCCCGCATGACCTCGTCCGATGGCTCATGGCGCTCGGCGCCGGGCGTGCCGAGGCGTCTGTGCGCGAGAATCGCGCCCCCACGCCCAGCGGTGATGTCACCCGAGTCTCACACCCGTCTCGCCGAGAGCGTGCATGGTTCTTGTGCTCGTCCGCGGCGCCATGCCGCCGAGCATGCCGTCGCCCGCATGCCGTGCGACTGTTTCTCCGTCGTCTCGTTCTTCGTGCTTTCGTCTTCATTTTTCTTTTACAGATAAGATTTACAGAAAAACAAATCTAATCTAACCACGGATTTTCTCGTGGTGAAAACAAAATCCGACAAAAACAAAACCGAGCCACGATGAGCGAACCAGTTCAACAATTAATTAATTGCGCGTAATAATCAAGCGTGAATTAATCGAATAGAGCGAGATTACGAACACGGCTCGATACCAGTGTAGGAAATTTTATTTTAACCTCTCGAGGATCTATCTTGGATGTTTAATTCACCATACATTGATTATATTCTAGCATGCGTCTATATAATTAATTGCAACACGTAGGGGTTTTCTCGTGTTTACCTTTGAATCATCGGGAATGAGCAGGATGAGCGGATCGAGACTCGTGCTTTGATCTTACATGTTGTATCTGGTTGCCCAATCTCCGGCGTCGGTGAGGGCGATCTATGGAGAATGCTACTGAAAATCACCTATCTCTCTCTCACAATTTTGAGAATCTCTCCCAAGCTCTATGGGAATACGAAAATATGCTAGGTTAAAATTGAGGATCGACTTTGATCTTATCTCTTACCTTATATTTATAATGCATTACCATAATCCCATTAGGAAAGGATCCATGCATATCCCATAAATATAATAATATCCTTATGGATAAAGAGGATCAAATCCTTGCCATGTAGAGAGAGGCACCGATTTTCACTAAACAGCGAACTGGATGGGCCGACCGAGGATCAAATGCAAGAAATAAAGATGGGCCTCAAATAAATTAATTATCTTATGTTCACCTAGAACATAAATTAATTTATAAACATTCATTCATGCCACTAGAGAATAAATCTTGGCCTTTATTACCGAAGGTGAGTCGGGCTTGCACTTAGACATTCTGAATCCCGTATTTAAGATATCATGCGTCCATTAATTATTTAGAGCATTACATTTGCTTAAAATAATTAATATCTTTAATTCCTTAAGTAGTACCACTCGACCTTATTATTGTACTTGAGCTAACTCAACTGCGGGGTTTAGTACAATAAACCTTTTGAGCTCCTTAAAGGGCGTTATCATCTAAGCGGATCGGTGACTCGTCTGAGATAACTAGCATGACATACAAGACCGCCACCACCCAAGATGCGGAGAATATTGGGTTAGAACATATAACCCTCACCCATAACAAGTCAAAGTGATGGTCGGTAACTCATACTCACCTAATACCTTATCGAGGTTTAGATCATCGTAAGTCACCGAGATCTTGGTTCTTCACGGTCGAGATAGAAGAACTCATCTCACTTGTGATCCATCAATACGTCGAGGCGTACCGGCATAGACAAACAACCAAGTCAAGTCACTTTCTTATCTATACGCGGCTATACCGACAACTCGTCCTCAAGTTGTCTCGGTGTGATTCTTTTATATCTCATTAAGCTTGACCAATCATACGGACTTACGTGATCTTCTACACCTTGTATGATCTAACTTATATATGAGATAACGGGACACGAGATATATGCAATCAAGTAATCAATTCAGATATGAGATTGTAATAGTGGTAACAGGAAACATTGTATACAAGCTCAACCATACTGCTTTCAGTATACAAATCCAACATCTCATTCACAACAAAGGCACTATTCTTCACCACATATGTATTTCTCTAAAAGTAATTTTTCTCGTCATAACTACATCAAAATTTTAACCCCTTTTGATTCCCATATCCATCCTCACCTCCTATCATCCGGTTAATCGAAAGAAAAAGTCTAATAAAGGCTCAAAGAAGGCGACAAATGATATATATCATCGGGTTAGTGTTTGGGTAAAATTTGTGGTTAACACAGATGCCCTTTTATCCTTTCCAAATTCGAAACACATATTGTAGTCTCGACACAGAAGAACGGCAAGTTCTAGAAGATAATCACATGCATGATATCACACAATTAAAAGAAACTGTATCAAGATATTTATACAGTGAAGCTCAAGTCTCACGGGTTAAGCAAATGGTGAAAACAACAAGTTTAGCAATCTCAAGTTGTTCATGCGTCATTTTCTAACATATCATGTGCACTATCTTTAAATTTCACACTTAAAAATTTCTATCGTCATTGGCCACATGGATTAACACACTTCACTTAACTCGTTGATCGACAGACACAAAAACGAACAGCAAAACAAAAACACGACAAAAGACCCCAAAGCATAACAACTTAACAAAAAAAAGCAAAACATAAGAAAGACTCTCAACCAACTCACACTTGAACACTCCCCCCCAAACTTATTGTCAACAGTGTGCAATGGAGGCAATAAGGTTTGCAGAAGAGAGTGATTGGGAGAGATCTTACCTCAAATGTCGCGCTACTCCGGCGGTGGATAGAATCCTCGCCATTGATGATATACCTTGGGGCTTAAAAACGGACAAACAAGACACAACAAAACAAAGAAAAACAAGAAAAACAAGACGAAAAACAACAAAAAGCATGTAAAATGTTGGGTTACCTCCCAACCGATGCTAGATTTATAAATCGCTAGCTCGACGGTACCTCTCATCAATCGAGCGATTTTACAATTGAGGTCTTTCCAAACTTTCGTTTGCCCTTGTACTTAGCATTCACGGCAGCCCACCAATTGGCATAAGAGTGGATTCCCCCGAACTTAAACGAATCACTCGGATTTTTATGCCGAGTCCATCTCTTCTTTCTGGTATCTTCATCGACTAGTCGGTTGCCCTTCGCATGTGAGACTCGACTAGCAGTAGCAGTAGTGATCGAGTAGCAATTTTCAGGTTCTAAACTATCGTGTTGCTTGATGGCGTCATATATTGAAATCTTGAGCTCCTCATCATTGACACGAAACGTGAGGTCACCTTCCTGCACATCAATCAAAGCATGACCAGTTGCTAGAAAAGATCTACCCAAGATTAGTGGTTGATGCTTGAATTCGGGTATGTCTAATATAACAAAATCAGCAGGAAAGACAAAGTCTCGGATTCTTGCCAACACGTCTTCAACAATTCCTTTAGGATATATTCTGCTTGTCGACCATCATCGATGATATCTTTGTTGGCTTCATCTTCCCTAGCTCAAGCGGTTGAATCGTTCAACGGCATCAGTTGATGCTCGCCCCAAGTCGCACAACATATTTGGAAAAGTATGCTCGGTGATCTCGCATTCTAACGTAAAGCGCGGGATCATACGCTTGCGAGAGGAGCTTCTCTACGCAAGGCAACCTTTGCATTCTTCGGATAGGGTAATTTTTCAAATTTCCCCAATTTCTTCTTGCTTGCAAGCGTCTTTTAAAATTTCACGTATCCGGCATGTTTCGCGGCGCTTCAAAGAGGCAAATTGATCTCAACTTTTGAAAAATCTCTTTGAAATGAGCAAACTCCTCGTCATATTTCGACTTGACTAGTCGACTCGAAAATGGGACCGGAGGAGTGTACGTGTAAAAATTGGACTCTGGAGGCTCTTCACGGTCGACCTCGCGACCGCTGGGCAGGTCGCGAGGCGTCTGTTGGGTGCTGGAATAGTTCTTCGCGTCTGAGCTTGCGGGCGCGAGGTCACTGTGATTTCTCGGCGGCATGCTGCACTGATTGCTCATGGATTGGCTTGCGGTATTTGGGTGGCTCATGAACATATCGAGGTATGCACGATCGATGGCTCGAGGTCGGGGCTCGCGGGCGCATGCTCGGTCGCGAGCTTCTGTGGGGAATACTCTGGACTCCTCGCGATCGGGCTCGCGGTCACGAGCTCGGTCGCGAGTTTCTGCTCCAGTTTACTTTCAGCCTCTTCTTCCTCGGTAGGGCTCGGGTAAGCTTGTCCACTCCTCGTCTGGATGGCGAAGCACTGATTTTTCGGGTTCACCTCCGTATTACTCGGAAATTGGCCCGTTTTTGGCTGTGCATTTTGTTGAGAAGCTATTTGACTGATTTGATTTTCTAGCATCTTCAAATGCTTTCCCATAGCAGTCATAGTGGATTCCAGATGATTTATCTTTTGCCGGTGTTGCTTATGAGCAATTACGATTAAATCGCCAATTGTTGGTTGCTCACAACCAAGCTGCTGCATCATATCTTTTAGACTTGGCTTCTTGGCTCTTGAATTATACCATTACGCAGTGAAACTGCGGAGGTTGTTGAAAATTATTGGGGTTGGCATCTGACGAGTTCGGATGATTTCTATTGTTTGGGTGTATTACGGATTCTCACACCGGTTCCTTTGATTTATAAAATGTCGTCCTCTGTCTCAATCGGCTCTTCAGCAGAGTGAATTGCTTCATCGACTCATCAGTATCTCGAATCGGCCTCGGACGGTCATTGCTTTAAGCTTGGCGTTCTCTCCGTTGGCCATTGATAGTTGTTGGCAGCCATCTCCTCTAAAATCGGCTCGCCTCGTCTACTCGTCGATTGATAAATAGCCCCTGCCGACGCATCCACAATGCTCCTAAATCGAAATGTCGGTCCTTTGTAGAACTACGTGATTTGTTGCTCCTTGGAGAATCCATCTTGTGGACATTGCCTCGATAAACCTCTGAATCTCTCCCATGCCTCGAATAGTGATTACGTCGTGGTTTTGGCAAAAATGGAGATTTGGCGATGATCTTCTGCTTTCGCCGTGGAAAATATTTCGAGAGAAACTTCATAAAGTTTCCCAAGTGTCGATGCCGATTCGGTCCGGTTCTTGAACCAATCTTTGCTTTGGCTGCGTGAGAGAATCGAACATGCGCATCCGAATCGTATCTTGTGGCACCCCATTTTGCTTGATGGTGTCACAAATGTCGAGAATGTCTCGGATGTGCATTCGGGTCTTGAGACTCCTCCCCAAGCTGCTCTCCTTGGACCATCTTGATTAGGGCGGCTTTAATTGAAATTATTAGCGTTCACTTAGGGCCCCATCCGCCTCCTTGAAATTGTTAGGTGGGAGGTGCGTACATGTAATTTAAAGGTCTCGTCTCTTGTACGGGGACAAGGAGTCCCATATTCGCCATTTGGCGCTGCATCTCTGTGAAATCGGCCAGCATGCGTGCAGCTTGCTCGGGGGGAATACCCCCGTTTATCGGATTAGTTGCCATTTCTTGCCGTCTCTTCTCTCGTCCTCTTCTCATTTGAGAGCTTTCGATCTCGGGATCTAATAATATTTCAGGAGGTCCCTGAGATCTTATATGCATAAACTACCTAGAGAAAAAGAGAGAATTTAGCTCTGGTAACAATAAATAAATAATATAATATATAACTTGAATTAATAAATCCAAATCGTCAAATTATTCCTATTTAATCTTAACAATCCCCGGCAATGGCGCCAAAATTTGATCGCTTACTTTTAAAACACTAAAAAGTGTAAGTATATAGGTAAGTCGAGTATCGTATCCATAGGGATTGTATCACGAAAACATAGAAGCTAGCTCAACGATAATTCATCATTATTCAAGCACAGAAATTGGGTGAGAGGTTTAAGGGCTTCAGAATTTAATCCAAAGAAAAGGTAACCATGCAGAAATATAAAATAAAACAATAAAATCACGGATGATAAAACAGATAAGAAAGATTAACCCTAGGGATACATTAATCCTATCCACAACGTCTTGTTTCCTATTAGCCAATTTTAATCCAGACAAGATGGAAGATCACATATATAACCAACGACTTCAGTTACGACAATTGCGGTACATGAGATTACTAGTTTTCCCTATTCTTTATTCGTCTCTAGGTGAAAACAAGCAACTCCAAACAGATCACAAAGAATAAGCTTCCTACGGATGTTCCTATCTCGGCTCGACTCAAGGTTTATCCATATCATGCATTCAAGATCGATTGACAATTAATCTGATTCGTAATTAGCGGCAACTAGATATGCATCAAGATTGATCGAAATTAACACATATAAATAAGCACCAAGAATCATGAATCAATGCGGAAGGTAAATAGAGATATGAGGAATCACAACATATAGGATCGGATCATGCAAACCTAGGATTAGAGCAGAAATTACCTAGACATAATTAACGGAATAAAAATACGATAAAACATAAAAGCGAAATTAAATTGATAAAACCGTGATGAGCGTTGGAAGACAATTGTTGAGTTTGAATCCAATCCCAAGTGAAAGCGGAAAACAATCGGACAAAAGCGTTCCGAGCGATAGCAAAGCGATAAACTAAACTAGAACAATGCAAGAATTAAATCTAGAACTAAACTAAAGCTAAAACAAAGATAAAATTGAGGAAAAACTGAGTAAAAGTGCTGCGGGTTCGTGTGTAGGCTCTTTGGGCGCGAGGAGGCTTGCCTGTTATAGATAAGGGTTGAAACCCAATTTTGTCTGCTGCCACGCTAGCGATCACCGCATGATCGCTAGCTCGACCGCGAGGCTCCTCGTCGTCGCATCCTCTCGGCACTCTTTGGGATCGCACTTGCTGGCATGCCTCGTGACACTGGCTAGCGATCGCTAGCCATGGTTGCGAAACAAGCGAAGCTTTCTCGTATTGGGCGTGTTTGCTCATGACCCCGACCATGACCACTCTCTCTAGGAGCTCGCTAAGTTGAACCTCGCGGCCAACCTAGCGGTCGCTAGGCTGGTCGCTAGAACTGGGATAGATTTCTCTTTTTGTTTCGTTCTTCGTTTCTTGCTTCGATTATCAACATATAAACCTACAAAACGTCAAAGGAGCACCCAAGAGCAGTATCTTCTAAAATAGATAAAATTATTAAGATCCGATACATAAACGCACTTTATTGATCTAAATTCATCTTTACATATCACCAATAAACGTGTAAAATGCGCGTTTATTATCATGCCATGCCCATATCCACCTCCACCTACCGGCTCTCCCCCAGTCCAACCACCGCCACCTTCGCCTGAGCCTTTGGACCATGATGCTGTAAGGATGGATGATCCCCGTGACATGGCTACAGGTATAGTGAGAGAGACCGATGTCCGCCCTGCTGTTGCCCCTTTTTCGGATGATGTCTACGAGGAAGTCATGGCTGAGATCCGTCGAGACCTAGCGGCTATGGAGGAAGCCAGGGTTGTTAGAGATCGAGAGCCCGTTGCTCCCGCACTCGACGCTGAAGAGGAGGAAGATCCCGAGGAAGATCCAGAGGAAGATCACGAGGAAGACCCGGAGGAAGAGACCGAGGGAGATCTATCGGTGACGGCGAGATGGAGGGGTGGATAGCTCCCATGCTTTCGATCCCGACTCAGGCACATGGGCCGATCTACACCGGGCGACCATAGATCTAGTTCTTAGGATTAGATTGTCTTTTGTCTATATACTATGTATATCTTTTGATGCATGCGGAAGCGGCGAGTCGTTCGACATGAACCTATTTTGATGACCACGGTGGCGTTTAGATTTTTATGCGCACCGTGACTAGTACACGGAGTGATGTTGGTATTTGTTTTTAGGCATCATACTCTGTACCTAGTCTTTTGTAATCTTCAAAACGCTGATGAAAGTCCTCGTAGAGGCAATTGATAGGATATGGTGATAGCTCCTCGAGAGCCTTTTGTTTTAATGTTACGATGTGTGGTGTTCGATGATGTGCTAGATTTATGCTCGTAATTATATGAATACCGTGCTGATATGTATGCATTAATCCTGATGGATAGTATAAGAAAACTTCTAATTACGTGTGTTTATGAAGGATAGGATGCCGCCGAGAAGAAGAAATCGTGAAGTAACACACGAGAGAAGACACTCCACCCCATCCCCACCACCACCACCGGCGAGATGGATTGAGGAACTATTCCTCGGGCATAACCCACCAACCTTCAGCGGATGGGAATCCGTGGATCTTGAACTATGGATTCGCTCGGGCGAATCTTCAACTCCTCCACTGCACCTCTCGGGGCGCTTGTCATGCGTTGCCTTCCGGATATTTGGTGCGCCGACACGGTGGGAAGCGAAGAGGAAGACTCTGTCTCGAAGAAGAGTGGAAAATTTCTCTGGGAGGAATTTAAGGAAGAAGTGTCTGAGAAGTACATTCTAAGAGCTACGAGAAAAAGAAGGAACATGAGTTCTACAACCCACGCCGAGGAAGGCGGCGGTCACAGATTACGACCGTGCATTACGTGAGATGTCGCGGTATGCGCTTGTGATTGGTCGACACCGACGAGAAGAGGGGCGAAAAGTTTGGTGGGACTCGCCATGAGATCGGTGTCGCTAGTGGTCACGGGAATCGACTTACCGTGAGGCCCTCGGTAGGGCATTGGACATCGAGGTGCTATGCCCGAAGATAGGATTGTCGCTGCGCATTCCCCGAATCATCAAGGGGATCGTGGGAAGAGAAAGTGGGAAGGACCCCACCAAGGATAAGGGTCCAACACTGGTCAGGCCGACAGGAGGCCATGGCAAGGAAACAACGTGCCATCTGGGCATGGGCAGGGGAGTGGACGCCCCATGGTACCCGCATCTGGCGGGGGAAACCAAAAATTAGTGAAGCTCCCCATGTGCCCCAGGTGCCATAGGAGTCATAAGGGAGCATGCGCATTCACAAATGACGGATGCTTCAAGTGTGGCCAGAAGGGCCACTACTCCAGGGACTGCCCTGGGATACGCCAAGGAGGAAATGGCTGTCCAAATGTGCCCAACCAAGTCCAACCGATCCGGGCTATCCAAGCTCAACCGATCCAACAACAGCCCGGTTCAGTACTACCAGCCAAATCAGTAACCATATCAACCACGGCGGCAACGACGACAACAATGGCGACAGCCGCAACAGCAGTACCGACAGCCCTAACGCGCAACCACAAAGCAACAACAACAACAACGGCGGCAACGCGGCAACCACAACAACATTATCGAAACAAGCGCACACCGAAAGCGAGGCCTACGCCTTAACCATGAGCGGAGTTCCCAAGAGCCGCCAAGGAACCGAGGAAACTTGGCGGTATGGGAATACTCCTCCAATTACTGTTATCCTCTTGTTTGATCTTGGCCTTGTACTCTTTTATTCACGAAGCATGCGTGAGAACTTAGGATTAGATCCTAGCGCTTGTTGAACAAATCATGAAATTTCTTCTCCGATGGTTCTTCTCCAAGTGGGAGGCATAAAACGGTAACCCACATATGCTCGAACCTAGAACTTGGATTAGGCTCACTTAAGGTCATGACGGATAACCTTCACGTAATACCTATGGCGGATGTGGACATAATCCTAGGAATGGATTGGCTAACCGAACATAGTGCGACCATCACATGTAATGAAAGGAAAATTTCTTTCCAATATCCACGAGAGGAACCTACCGACCTTCACGGGATCGGCATGGGAGGAGAGTCCCAATCATATCCGCACTACAAGCAAGGGCGTTCTTTGAACAAGACCGAGAACCGCATGCTACATCGTCTACCTCGGGAGGAAGATCGAGAATGAGAGGAGAATAAAGGCGTCCGATCGTGAAGGAGTATCGATGTGTTTCGGAAGAACTACCGAGATTACCGCCAAACCGGCGGATCGAGTTCACGATCGACCTCGAACCGAGTTACGCCGCTTGTCAAAAGCCCCATCTTGGATGGCACCAAAGGAACTTGAAGAATTGAAGATCAATGCAAGAACTCTTGGAGTTAGGTTTCATTAGACCAGTGTGTCTCCATGGGGAGCACTGTCCTTTTGTGAAGAAGAAGGATGACACTTTGAGGATGTGCATAGACTATCGAGAGTTAAACAAGATAACTCTTAAGAATAAGTATCCTTTGCCCCGAATTGATGATCTTTTGATCAACTTAAGGGGGCGAGTCTTTCAAAGATAGATCTAAAGTCGGGATATCACCAATTGAGGATTAGACGGAGGATGTACCTAAAGCGGCTTTCCGCACGGTATGGTTATTTCGAAATCATCGTTATGCCCTTTGGACTTGCAAATGCCCCAACAGTATTTATGGATATCATGAATATGGTATTTCACCCGTACTTAGACAAATTTGTCCTAGTATTCATAGAACATATCCTGATATACTCCAAGAATAACCAAGAACACAAAGAGCACTTGAGAACGATGCTGCAAACGTTAAGGCAGGAGCAACTCTTCGCCAAGTTTAGCAAGTGTGAGTTTTGGTTAGGTGAAGTGACATTCTTAGGTCACATCGTGTCCGCCGAGGGAATCAAAGTAGACCCCTCGAAGATCGACACAGTTCGTGAATGGGAGTCGCCGAAGAATCCGAATGAAATTCGGAGTTTCTTAGGACTTGTCGGCTACTATCGAAGATTTATCGAAGGATTTTCAACGATAGCCCGACCCATGACCCAATTGTTGAGGAATGGAATCAAGTACACTTGGACCGCCGAGTGTGAGGCTAGTTTCCAGAGACTGAAGGAGTTCTTTGACGACACTGTACTAGCGATGCTCGAGGCAGATAAAGAATACACAATCTACACGGATTCTTCAAAGAATGGACTAGGATGTGTGTTGATGCAAGAAGGCAAAGTTATTGCTTATGCTTCAAGGCAATTACGCATACATGAGTTGAACTATCCTACGCACGACCTGGAATTAGCAGCGGTCGTACATGCCTTAAAGATTTGGAGGCATCACATTTATGGAGTTAGATGTGAGATCTATCTCGACCATAAAAGTCTCAAGTATTTCTTTGAGCGTAAAGATCTTAACATGAGGCGCGTAGATGGTTAGAACTAGTGAAGATTACGACGTGGTATCAATTACCACCGAGGCAAGGCTAATGTTGTAGCCGATGCCTTGAGTCATAAATCCCCTAGTTTGGGATGTCTCCTCGGTCGTGAGGAAATACTTATAAAGGAATTTCGGATGATGAACATCAAGTCATAGACCCGTCTTTGACAATAGAGGTTGTATTACAGCGTTGATTACAATCGAGACTTAAGAGTCCGAATCTTAGAAGCTCGGAGGAAGGCGAAACTAGAGGAATCTGAGCTAAGATCAAGGACAACAACCACAAGAATTTTAAAGAAGCAACATAATAATGTTTCTTGTATGGCGGGAGGTGTGTGTCCCGGAAGGCGAAGGGCTTAGGCGAGATCTTGAAGGAAGCCCATGAGACTTCTTACACACACACCGGAAGCACCAAATGTACCAAGACCTCAAAGAGAAATTTTGTGGGATGGAATGAGCGAGGCGTAGCTTCGTTCGTAGAACGTTGTTTGACGTGCCAACAAGTGAAAGCACTTCACCTGTGACCGTATGGAACCTTACAACCGCTAGACATACGAGAATGGAAATGGGATGATATAGCCATGGACTTTGTTACCGGCTACCCAAATCACAAAGAGAAATACCGCTATTTGGGTCATCATCGATCGTTTGACCAGAGCGTGTTTTCTACCCATTCCGATAACACATGGATCGAACGAGACTAGCACGGTTATGCGTCCGAGAGGTCATCGTCTACAAGGAGTTAGAAGACTATTACGTCGATAGAGATTGAAATTTACATCCAGATTACGGATGAGTTGACAAAAGGAATTGGGGACTCGACTACATTTCGATTACGCGTTCCACCCATAGACGGACGGACAGTCCGAGAGGACCATTCAAACATTTGGAAGACATGTTAAGAACCGTTGTCCTCGATAGAGGAAAAAGTTGGGAACAAGTGTTGCCACTTGTGGAATTCGCCTACAATAACAGCTACCAGGCAACAATTGGAATGGCCCCGTATGAAGCTCTTTATGAAAAGAAATATCGATAACCCCTCTACTGGGATGAAGTGGGAGAAAGGAGAGTATTAGGACCTAACTCTGTGGGCGAAATGATCGAGATTGTGAGACAAATCCGCCAACGGATCAAGGAGGCTCAAGACCGACAAAAGTCGTATGCCGACAAACATCGCACAGAACTGCATTTTGACGTGGGAGACAAAGTCTTCTTGAAGATTTCTCCATCAAAAGGGATCGTGAGATTTGGAATAAAAGGGAAACTACGACCACGTTTCATAGGACCCTATGAAATCTTGGAAAAAATAGGACCGGTGACTACTGGACTTGCATTGCCGCCAAGTTTTGGTAACGTGCACAATGTGTTCCACGTTTCACAACTAAGGAAGTACATACATGACCCCGGCCATGTGATACCGCCGACAGATATCGTCCTCGATGACAATATGAGTTACGTAGAACCGCTACGGAAATTTTAGACCGAAGCGTATCAAAAGCTAAGGAACAAAGAGATACTATTGGTGAAAGTTCTATGGTGACACCATGGTTAAGAAGAAGCAACACAGGAACCGGAATCGACTATGAAAGAGAAATACCGGATCTATTCAAGATTAGCAAATTTCGGATGAAATTTATTTTAAGGGATGGTATGTAATAACCGAAAAATTTAAAACTTTTATTAGTGATGTTTAAATCACTTATTTTTGGTTCTTAGACCTTAATTATGTTTAAGGTAACCAACGAAGCAATTAGAATCGATTCGGAAATCGAAAACTAGAGAAATAAAAACTAGTGACTAATCCTACCGGATTAGGGTTTTGAATAACTTTGAACATAGAGTGAAAGATCGAGAATGAATCTTAACAAAAGGATTTCATTTCTAGAACCCTCTCTGAAAACATGTGAGAAGTCGAAGAATGAGAATTTTCGGGCATCTTGCGGTCGATCTTAAAAGCACTATTCTGAGCGGATCAATTTCAGTCCGTGCTAATCATGATAATTATTGATAACACTCAAAATCATGAAGGAATACATTATTGTGAATTTAGAAATAGAATCAATTTCTGAAAAGAAATTCCTGAAGAACTTAACCGAACGTTGGGAAAAATATACAGGGAAAACCCTAAATTGATCTGATCGACCCGAAACTCGAACCAAGGGTCTAAATCAATAAAATATTATTTATAATACTCAAATTAATTATGAAAGCTCAAGATTTCAATAGAATTTTTGAATGAGCATAATTTAATCGTCGAACGCCGTTTTTCCGCGATAACTCGGAATTGACTTATCGGACGACGTCCGAACTTCATGAAATTTTTATAATCATTTAAATAAGTCATTTGGAGGCTATTTAATAAAATAAAACCTTAAGGTTCTGAGAAATCAATCGAAAGCGCGTTAAAACTTAAAGAGTCGGTATTAACACGCCAAAACGGGTAATTTGACCAATCCACCTCCCAACTACCGGCAAGACCACCCCCAAATGGGTAATGAAAGCCCTTAGGTCTTCCAATACAGTGGGGAGACGTCCCATTGCATCCCCATTCACTTAGAACCCTTTCGCTCTAAAAATTTTCAAATTCTCTCTACACTCTTCAAGCCTTAAGCCTCAAATCCTCCTTCCAAACCCCTCCCACACTAAAATAATTTTTTTAAGACCATAGAAAGGTATTATTCATCATCCTCTTCCATTCTAATGGAGTTGATTTTTTTTTTATTTTTTTGGGTTTAAAAACCCTAGTTTGATCCTCATTTTTTTTCGTGACTTTAGAGACATCAAATGCTCTCAAGTCATGAATAAAAAATGCTTATAATAATGTTCTAAGGCTACTGTAAAAATCTCATAATGTTTGGAGCATGTTTGTTTTTTTTATTTATGCTTTATTTCTTTTTAAACATGATAAAGCATGATTTTGTGAATATTATTTGATATTGTTGCTTGTTAATATATTATAAGCATGTAGTAAAAATATCATAATTTTCAGAATAGATTTGGATTTTTTTTTAAAATTGCCGTGAGCTTAGAGGCTTATTTAAGCCATGATTTGATTTTTATTTTTGAAAAATAATTGAGATATGGTGTTTAAAATATGATGTGAACATCATATAAAAATCTTGGAATTTTTGAAACACATCTCCTATTTTATTTTATTAGGATCGATTATTTATATATACTTTTGGAGTATTGTTTGATTTTTGGTTGTTGAAAATAGTTGAGATATGGTGTTTAGGGTATGATATGAACATCATATATTAACCTTGAATTTATTCAAACACCTCTCCTATTTTTGAAGGAAAACCGTGAGCTATACTATATATATATAGTGATTTATTTGATTTTTATTTTTCAAAATAATAGGATGTGTGATATTGTGAATATTAGTTCATGTTTGATGTTAATATTACATGTTATTACATATATAATCATATTGTGCAAGTTTGGAATTTGTTGAATATGTATATATATATGGATGTAATTACCGAATTGAATCAATGATAAAAAGCATGAGTTTAAAAATTTTAATGCATGATATGAAGTGATATTTCATGTTTAGTATATGGTATAAGCATGTTATAATTTTTGTGGAATTTATTGAACACCAAAGCTCATTAAATTGTGATTACCGAAAACTTGGGACAATTTTAACCTATGGTTTAAAAATTTATATGATGATATTGGTTGATAATTAAATTCTATAGTATGATAGGAATATAACATGATTTTGTTGGAATTTATTTGATACATATGCTAATTGTTGTTAATCATCGAAAACATAACAAAATGGCTAAGTATGAGTTTAATTCTAATGTTAAATGATGCTATGATAGTTATTTATAAGATTAGAATGAATGGTTGTGATTATGGTGAATGAATGAAACACTTATGCACACTTACACAATGATTGTGTATTATGTTAGAAATTAAGGTTTTCTAATGCTTTAGTGTAGTTTATGTTGTGTATGGTATTGGTTGGTGTTGAATGTTTATGTTTATATTGTGCCGACAAACCAAAGCCCCAAACATAAACAACATAATACTATATGTACGAGAATCCAAAAGAAATCGACCAATTTCGATAACTTAAGAAGGAATTAACGAGAATCGAAGTTAGACACAAATTAGGGTTGTCTATTAATAAAAGGATACTCGAATGCGAGTTCCTAAGTTAGAAAAAAACCAAAAGCCGAGCAACAACGTTAGTACTCAATAAAGACAACCCAATACGATATTAGTTGAGCGTTAAAACAACTCGATGACGAACAACGATTATCCGACATATGTAATCTCCGACGAGTTAGGATAAACAAACAATGTCGTAATGTGCAAGCAAAGATTCGAACGTAAGATGTGGATCCTTATGTCCCAAAAGTCGAGTTAATATTCCCGAAGCACTTCATTTATTCTCAAGTACTTACTTACATAATATCATGTGTTCACTTGAATCATAAGTCAATATTCATCTTTTAATTATCGTGCTAATACGACAAGTCGTCAAGCATAACCTACTAGGACGTAACTAAAATTGTTAAGTCTAGTTAGTGGCTTGAGAATATCCTAATTTACCAATCATAATTTGATTACCGACAACCTATAACGTAATAACGTTATAATAAAACTAAGGTTAAGAGTCGAGGATAGACTCGGAATATGTGATTCATAATTGAAGTTCACCTATGAACGATGAAGTAATATAGCTTGGGAATTGGGGATGTAAGATAATAGAAATTATCTTAAAACAATCACATAAAATCATAAAGAAACCCTAATTGGGAACTTTAAGTCGTAGTTTATAAACGACCTTCGATCGATAGAAAGAATCTAAGAAACGCTATTTTCTTATGAAGGGTTTGATAAATGCGTAGTCGGCGAGGAAGAGCATCACACCTGCTCATTTAGAACCACTAGCTTGGATTAGCAGGTGGGCTTTCTTGAAACGAAAATGTTATGCATATCTCAAAGCATGTTTTACAAAGCATTATGAAATATTATCACATGAAATGTTATTGACTGCCAAATGTTTATGTTTTGTTGTTATCCTATCTGAGATTGGTATATCAATGTGGTATGTGAATGTGTTGGACCACCAACGTTAAAAAAGGGTAACGATCGGATCCGACTTAGTTAAGGACTAACTCGGATTGTGTACACATGTATTGTATGTTAAGGTTAGCTACCTCGACGGTCACGGCGACTATGTGTGGTGGCCACTCCATAGTCTTGTGAATGAATGAATGAATGATCGATATGGAAACAACGTGAATGAAATAGTTCGACGAGCAGCTTTTGAAAACGCTAAAATGTTTGATAGGCATGAGTCTTTTAACTAAAATCCTCATGCGCTATTGTGGGAAGTTAATAACTTTTGACAAAGAAAATGTTTTCGGCAACGAGTCCACTGAGTACTTTTGTACTTAGCCCTGCATTTCGTTTTTGATGTGCAGGTTGAGCAAGGATTGATGATGGGTGTGAGGTGGTGCAGAGTAGCAGCTATTTTGATGCTTTATTAGAAAGGTTTCTAGAACCTTGGGCATGCATCGTCATATGCATCTCCACACGTTTATTTGCTGCCTAACTCTGATATTATTTTGATGCCTGAATTATGATTGCTTCCATACCGTATTGAACTTGAGGTCGTACCTCGTTCCTTGAATTGTGCCCGGATTGGGTTATTTTGAACCTTGAACCTTTTGACGAGTCCTTCTGTGACTCGAGTTGGTATTGAACAGTTTATCCCTTTTTAGTCTATGCGTTATTGAGTAGTTAAATGGTTAATTGCATTGATTAGTTGTGTTTATATCCGCTGCCTTACTATACCAGTGACGATCCATATGATCCGTACTTCCTTGGGAAGTCGGGTCGTCACATGTTCGCAACTTTCTCCTCTATCGAGGACAACGGTTCTCAACATGTCTTCAAGCGTTTGAATGGTCCTCTCAGATTGTCCGTCCGTCTGTGGGTGGAACGCGGTACTGAAATGTAGTCGAGTCCCCAATTCCTTTTATGTAAATTTCGAATCTCTATCAGACGTGATAGTCTTCGGAACTCCATGTAGGTGTATGACCTCTTGAACGTACAACTGTGCTAGTCTGTCTGATCCGTGTTATCTGAATTGGTAGAAAATGCGCGCTCTTGGTTAAACGATCAATGATGACCCAAATAGCGGTATTTTCTCTTTGTGATTTGGGTATCCCAGTAACAAAATCCATGGCTATGTCATCCCATTTCCATTCCGGTATGTCTAGCGGTTGTAAGGTTCCATACGGTCGTTGGTGGAGTGCTTTCACTTGTTGGCACGTCAAACAACGTTCTACGAATGAAGCTACGTCTCGCTTCATTCCATCCCACCAAAATTTCTCCTTGAGATCTTGGTATATTTTGGTGCTTCCGGGGTGTGCGGTATAAGAAGTCTCATGGGCTTCTTTCAAGATCTCG
Organism: Salvia rosmarinus; assembly: GCA_036937905.1. Lineage (NCBI taxonomy): Eukaryota > Viridiplantae > Streptophyta > Magnoliopsida > Lamiales > Lamiaceae > Salvia > Salvia rosmarinus. The sequence continues at coordinate 58,264,440 of CM072817.1, forward strand.
CTCTTAAGCCCTTCGTCTTCTGGAACACACACTCTTCCGTCATACAACAAGACGTTATCTGTTGCTTCTTTGAAATTCTTGTGGTTGTTGTCTTTGATCTTGACTCGTACTTCCTCTAGCTTCTTGCTCTTCCTCTGAGCTTCTAAGATTCAGACTCTTAAGTCTTGGATTACAATCAACGTTGCAATACAACCCTCTATTGTCAGAGACGGGTCTATGACTTCGATGTTTATCCTCTGAAATTCCTTTATAAGTATTTCCTCATGACTGAGGAGACATCCCAAACTAGGGTGGGATTTGCGGCTCAAAGCATCGGCTACAACATTAGCCTTGCCTGGGTGGTAATTGATACCATAGTTATAATCTTTCATCAGTTCTAGCCATCTACGTTGTCTCATGTTAAGATCTTTATGTTCAAAGAAATACTTCAGGCTTTTATGGTCAGTGTAGATCTCACATCTAACTCCATAGAGATGGTGTCTCCAAATCTTTAAGGCATGTACGACCGCTGCTAATTCCAGGTCGTGCGTAGGATAGTTCAACTCATGTAGGCGTAACTGCCTTGAAGCATAAGCAATAACTCTGCCTTCTTGCATCAGAACACATCCTAGCCCATTCTTCGAAGTGTCAGTGTAGATTGTGTACTCCTTATCTGCTTCGGGTACTGCGAGTACAAGTGCTGTTGTCAGCAACTCCTTCAATCTCTGGAAACTAATTTCACACTCGGCGGTCCAAGTGTACTTGATTCCTTTCATCAAAAATTGGGTCATGGGTCGGGCTGTCGTTGAAAATCCTTCGATAGTAGCCGGCAAGTCCTAAGAAGCTCTGAATTTCATTCGGGTTCTTTGGTGATTCTCATTATCGAACTGTATCGATCTTCGAGGGGTCTACTTTGATTCCTTCGGCGGACACGATGTGACCTAAGAATGTCACCTCGCCTAACCAGAATTCACACTTGCTAAACTTGGCGAGGAGTTGCTCTTGCCTTAATGGTTGCAGCACAGTTCTCAAGTGCTCTTTGTGTTCTTGGTTATTCTTGGAGTATATTAGGATATCGTCTATGAATACTAAGACAAATTTGTCTAAGTATGGGTGAAATACCCTATTCATGATATCCATAAATACTGCGGGGGTATTTGTAAGTCCAAATGGCATAATGATGAATTCGAAATGACCATACCTTGTATGGAAAGCCGTTTTAGGTACATCCTCTAGTCTAATCCTTAGCTGATGGTATCCAGACTTCAAATCTATCTTTGAAAATACTCTTGCTCCCTTAAGCTGGTCAAACAGATCGTCAATTCGGGGCAAATGATACTTATTCTTAAGAGTTATCTTGTTTAACTCCCGATAGTCTATGCACATTCTCAGTGTCCCATCCTTCTTTTTCACAAAAAGGACATGTGCTCCCCAGGGAGACACACTGGGTCTAATGAAACCTAACTCCAAGAGTTCTTGCAGTTGGATCTTCAATTCCTCTAGTTCCTTTGGTGCCATCCGGTATGGGGCTTTTGACACGGGGGCAGAACCAGGTTCGAGGTGGGTCGTGAACTCTATCGGTCGGTTTAGTGGTAATCCCGGTAGTTCATCTGGAAATACATCGGGATATTCCTTCACGATCGGGACGTCTTCTATCCTTCTCTCATTCTGGTCTTCCTCCTGGAGATAGACAAGGTAGACGTGATTCTCGGTCTTGTTCAACAACGTCGTTGCTTATAGTGTGGATATGATTGAGACTCTCCTCCCCATGCTGATTCCGTGAAAGTCTGTAGATTTCTCTCCGGGATGTTGGAAAGAAATTTTCCTTTCGTTACACAGGATGGTTGCACTATGTTCGGTTAACCAATCCATTCCTAGGATTATGTCCACATCTGTCATAGGTATGACGTGAAGGTTATCTGTCAAGACCTTAAGTGAGCCTAGTCCAAGTTCAAGGTTTGAGCATATGTGGGTTACCATTCTTATGCCTCCTACTTAGGGATGTCAATCGGGCCAGCCCACTCGGGTTCGGGCCAACCAAATCGGGTTATCGGGCTATTCGGGTTGACATTTTTTTCGGGTTAGAAATGTTCAACCCTAACCCTAAACTCTCGGATTTCGGGCTAACCCATCTGGTCAATCGGGCCAGAAAGTTTAAGGAAAAAAAAACTATATATATATATATATATATATATATTGATAACAATAATATTTATAACAAATATTTTATATTAAGCGTTGGAGTAAAAAACAAATAAGTGAAAATTAAATATAATACATTCCACAAGTTCTTTTTTTTTTAATCTTATTATACTAACTTTGAAGAGCAAACAATGAAAATTAAAAATAGTTCTCATGACTAAATTCATTTCTTCTAATATCCTTTAATATTCGCATTCCATTTAACTAAATGATCTCTAAATAATATAATATAATTATAGCGGAGTTAAAACTTATATCTAGAAAAAATTTAATTAGTTAATTCAATATAATAGTACTATTTAAATTATATTACAATATCAAAAATAAAAAATAATTCTCACAACTAAATTATTTTTTAATATATCTGAATATTCATATTCCATAATAGCTAATTCAATATTTAATAAATATTTTATAAGTTAAATCACTATAATAACAATTAAAAATTATTATTTGAAAAAAAAATTAATTTACTATAAATAACTAAATAAACAATCAATATATAATAGCTACAAAAGTTAAGATAATTAAACATGAAAAGTAAATTTTGAAATCAAGAATTTTGAATTTCTAACTATTAGATAAATGGAAAAAAATGAGTTGAGTATTTTTTTTTTGTATGCCTGCCCGATGGGCTGACCCGCGAACCGACCGGGCCAGCCCGATTAACCCGTCAACCCGAATGGGCTGGCCCGAATAGCCCGATTTTATATTCGAGTTATGATTTTATAGCCCAACCCATTAATTTTATCGGGTTATTCGGGCCAGCCCGTGGGTTTCGACCCGTATTGACATCCCAACGTCCTTGCTTATAGTGCGGATATGATTGAGAATCTTCTCCCCATGCTGATTCCGTGAAAGTCTGTAGGTTTCTTGTTCCGACCAAATTGTTCTACTCAGTCGCTCGCAATAGCACGAGGTCCCTATAGCGTGGTAAGGTGACCCAAGTCGAATCTCTCGATGAAGACTTAACAGGGCTTATGATGTGTTAAATTGAAAACGATAAATCTAAATCCTAAACTTGATTGGGGGGTGAACTTAACTAAGATTGACAGGAAATTAAATCACGCAAACGATTCAAACCAATATTCAAAGCAGTTCGATAGCAACAGGAGTAATTCAAGATTGTGAGAATAACTAGGGTATTAGGGTTCTTCGCCTTGATTAATTGAATTATGCTTGATTAAGAAATCTACCTATTCATGCAATCCTCAAACCTCAATCCAAACACTCGACTTTCGTTCCATGGATTAAACCTAGGTTATAAAATTTCACAAATACCTAAACCATTAGAGTACCCGTTTCCGGTAGCCTCTAATCTAATTGAATCCTATGATGCAACGTATCTATCTCTCGATAATACACGACACACAAACTATTAAATGGTGATCAATCACTTCACAGAAAATCCTAGAATTCAATTGGTATACTCAATCAAAACAAATAAACAATTAATCAATTTGAATCACCCAACCCTAGAGGAAGATTAGTTAATGCTCATTCCAAGGATCAAACAATTACAATCAACAGAAATCATTATCCAATAATTCAACGGAAGAAAATAGAATAATAATACTTACAATCGTAAAAGTCGTTGATGAATCTCTTCAATCAAAGCTCTTGAATCAATCCAATGCAAGGAAATTACTTCGAAAATAATTCAGGAAGAATTCGCGTAGAACAAAGCTCTCAAAAATAAACTGACGGAATGAAAAATAAAATAGAACTAGGTTTTTTCGCGTGCGTTTCAGCATTTATATCAGAAGAAATTCACGCCCAGCGTCGGACGGAGCGTAGCGCCGGACGTGGGTGATTATGGACAAAACAGCCTCAGCACCCTAGCGTCGGACGTGGGGTGCCTCCGACCGAAAACAGCAACACTCCGTAGCCGACGCGAGAAGCCCGGACGCAGTGAGTTCACTAGATCAGGCGCGGCCGGTTTGGGGCCAACAGCGCTGGATGGGTGTGGGCAAGATGTGAGCGCGGCGGCTGGCGTGGCGTTGGCGTTGGCTGGCGGCTTCCGAGCGGACGGGCGTGGGGCGGCTGGGGTGGCGGGCACCGGGTTTCAACGCCGGACGGAGGCGGCGGGCTGGGCGCTGGGCGCGCTTGCGGCGTCGGCTGCCAATGCGCACACGAGGAAAATATGTGCGTGCACTCGGGCCTTGTGGCCGAGGCGTGCGGGGCTGGCGGGCGTTGGGCGACGCGTATGCGCGCGGCGTAGGTCGTGCTACGGGGCCGGCGTGCACGCACGTGCGCGACTTCGTTGTTTTGGCCCGTTCTCCTTCGTCTGAACTCCGATTTACCCACAGTTTTCGCCTACGAACTCCTGTCGAGATGCTCTTTATTATACTTGATCTTTGGTAGATTCAATTCATCCTATTTTATGCCATTTTTCTAAAAAACATCGAAACAAGTGAAGTAAGTCCGTATCAATAAATATTAATCAAACCAACGGCATAAGCAGGATAAGCCACTGAAAATGACACACAAAATAATACAAAAAATTAGCACAAATTCATACTAAACAACTCCCCCACACTTATCCATTTGCTTGTCCTCAAGCAAAGTCTATAATAGTAAGAATAAGAAGGATAATTCATGCAACTTCACTCTTAGTCTAATCAATCAAACCCTATTGCTTTCCCCCACACTTGGTGTTTACGCATTCAAAGATAATGTGAAATAAATCTAGGATGGCAATTGATTTCCAATAAATAAAAGGGTAACCTCTGCTCAGACCCAACTCTCCGTTAAGGGTGAACTAACTAATGTGGTCACCTTTAGCAACAAGTTTCTTTTTTTTTTAGCACATAGAATGTATTAACAGATTTTGGAACAATGTTCGAAAGGTGAACCCTCGATGAATTCGAGTTTCCTATCGTGGTTTCCCATGTCCATTTCTCAAATTACGAGAAATATGGACATAATCTCATCCTCCATTTCAACAATCTCATTTCCTACTCTTTTTAACACATTTTTTTTATATAATCAATAGATGAAACAAGTATATAGGTAACCACAATATTAACACTACCCCTAACATTAGTCGAACAAATCACATCAATTCTCCCCTATTCATTTTCTATCAATCACAATCCCGTCAATTCACATTACACTCGAATTATATACCACCAGAAGTTTCGGAAATTAAAAACAGTTTGACTAATACCACAGAGCTTAGTTGCACAAATCAACATCCTGACTTACTCGCATATACAATACTTGATTCTAAGAAATCAAAATAAGCATAGATGCACATCACCAAGCATACAAATAGATAAGGTACGCACACAAAACTAAATAATCATCCCCACATTTTAATCCGAAAGCATTGTCGGTGCTCCAACATTAATAATACAAAATGACCATAGAGGATGATACTTCCACGATAATGACGAGTGTCTTGTTTGTAGAGTTGAAGCATCATGGCTTCACCACACGGATTAGAATGTCCCAGAACTCAAAAATGATAAACACCGAAACCTACACCCCAGAAAACAAAAACAAAGATGAAAACACAAACACAAGCAAAACCAAGATAAAACAAGAACAAAACATAAATAAATGTGGGTTGCCTCCCACGAAGCGCTAGTTTTAACGTCGCCAGCCCGACCATTGGTTTCTCATTTTGTTGAATTTTGTCGAGCGAGAAGCTTCGCTCCGACTCTCATTATCCAACGCACCTCGCTGGCGATAACCATATTCGGAGAGTAAGGTGGCGGCTCTTTCCACTTATCCTCGACTTGTACTTCACCCCGATCTTACACTTAGCACGGGTGTGGGGCGGTCTTCATCACAACTTCTTCCTTAGGCATCTGCACTGCAAGACCTTATACTCGTCCGAAGTATCAAGTGCAATGATAGAAAAACATGATGCAGTAGTAGAAACAGTAGAATTATCACTCGTACTACTAGCATGAAATGTCTCCGTCGTTCCCAAAACCGTCAAGCTTATCAATCCTTTAGTGAAATCAATTTGGGTATTTGTTGTAGCCATAAATGGTCTACCTAACAACAACGGATGCACACTCTCATGTTTTCCAGTCTCTTCTCCCATATCAATGACAACAAAATTAACTGAGACTAAAAGGTTACCCATTCTTATTAAAACATCTTCTATCACACCTTTCGGGTACCGAATAGTTCCCTCAGCTAATTCTAATCGCATGCTAGTTTGTTTTAACTCCCCAAGTTTTAATGAGTTAAACAGAGAAAAGGACATTAAATTAATCCCGGCACCCAAATCAAGCATCCCCGATGCAGATTTCCCATTACCAAAAGCAACATTAAGAGTAAAGCTACCTGGATCGCTTTGCCTTGGTTTGGGTTGGTGCGGAATGGCTTCTTCTTCTTCGGCTACCACCTTCTTCATATTCACCGTCTCCTTCCTTTCGACTATCAGATGGCTCGGAAATGGAACAGGTGGCTCATAAACTCTGCGAGGCTGTTCTTCTTCTACTCCGATCTCTTCATCAGCCTTGCACTTTTCATTCTCACTTCCATAAGCAATATGACCTTGGCATGCTCCGATTGGCTAGGAAACTTCCCTTTTTGATCTCGTCGTGCTAATTGCTCAACAGTTCCAGCCATCTGTCCCACTTGAGTTGCCAACTATCCCACTTGAGTTTCCACTCTTTTGATAGATGCCTCCAAAGATTCAAATCTCAAAGTACTTGCTTGGATAAAAGTATTTAGAGAATCATCAAGCGATGGTTTATTGGGGGCATCAAGTTGTTGCTGATTTTGCTGAGGTCGCTGTCTGAACTGGGCACCCTGACTTGATCCCCCTTGATTCTGACTCCAGGAGAAATTAGGGTGATCTCTCCAGCCGGGATTGTAGAATTTGAGTAGGGGTCATGTCTGGGCCTCGACGGATAGCCCTGCTGATTTCCTCTTTGGTACCCTTGTTGGAACCCTTGCATAGCATTAACTTGTACTTCTTCATATGCCATCTCACTGGTTCTTTGGCACATGTTAGCTCCATGCCCCGCTTCTCCACATATTCCACAAGTTTCCATCGACATCGCTTGTTGCTGTTGGAATTTAGGTGATTTCTGAGGTTCAGTTGTTCTCAATAGCTGCACTTGGTGAGTGAGATCTGCCAATTGCTGTGTCACTTCATAGTTGGGCGTCATCTCTTTTGCTGCTGCAGCAGATCTTCGTCCTGCGCTTCTCCTTTGTGAGTTTGCAGCTAGCGTCTCCAAAATCTTGCTAACATCACCAGCAGTATAGTTTCCAATGTCTCCTCCAGCTGCATTATCAATCATGTATTGATAATCCACAGTCAGTCCATCATAGAAAAACTGATTGAGGAGCTCAGCTGGGTAATGGTGATGCGGACACTGCTGCTGTAACGACTTGAACCGATCCCAAGCCTCATGTAGAGGTTCTCCAACTATCTGCTTGAAGGTAGCTATCTGAGCCCTCAACTCTTGCGTTTTCTGGTTCGAGTAGTATTTTCCCATGAACTTATCATATACAGCTTGCCAACTCGTCAGCGAACCAGGCTGTAGAGACATCAACCATGTCTTGGCTCTATCCTTCAAGGTGTAAGGAAAACACCTCATTCTCAGCGTATCTTCTGTGAGTCCGTTCAACGGAAAAGTGTGGACCACTGCATAGAACTCCCGGATGAAGTTCAAAGCATCCTCACTTGGCATCCCATAGAATGACGGAAGAAGGTTGAAGTGGATGGGCTTCAACTCATAGTTTCGGGCCGGATCCCCGAGGACTATGCATGACGTTGTCACCCTAATGATGGGTCGAGCAAAATCACGCATCCTCGGGTTTCCTTCTTCATGGCCTCCTCCATTTGCTGCCATTTCTTTTGGCACAGATTCCTCACTTGGAGATCTACTCTCCAAATCCTCATGCTCAATTGTCGCTGAACTCGTCTCACTTTCAGACGAGCTTTCTTCTTCCGAGTTTGAAAGATTAAATTCTCCAACCCTGTGAATGATGTCGAACACTGGTGCCAACTTCCTTTTAAGACTTCGACGACCTAGCATACACAAACACAAGACAAGAAAATGGATTACGCGCACCTGTGGGAAGAATTAACCAAACAAAAATAGATAAAGAAAAATAGAAGATAAGGAGGGAAAAATAACACAATCAAAAATGCCTAAAGCCTTCCCCGGCAACGGCGCCAAAATTTGTTCCGACCAAATTGTTCTACTTAGTCGCTCGCAATAGCATGAGGTCCCTATAGCATGGTAAGGTCGACCCAAGTCGAATCTCTCGAGGAAGACTTAACAGGGCTTATGATGTGTTACGATGAAAACGATAAATCTAAATCCTAAACTTGATTGAGGGGTGAACTTAACTAAGATTGACAGGAAATTAAATCACGCAAACGATTCAAACCAATATTCAAAGCAGTTCGATAGCAACGGGAGTAATTCAAGATTGTGAGAATAACTAGGGTATTAGGGTTCTTCGCCTTGATTAATTGAATTATGCTTGATTAAGAAATCTACCTATTCATGCAATCCTCTAACCTCAATCCAAACACTCGACTTTCGTTCCGTGGATTAAACCTAGGTTATAAAATTTCACAAATACCTAAACCATTAGAGTACCCGTTTCCGGTAGCCTCTAATCCAATTGAATCCTATGATGCAACGTATCTATCTCTCGATAATACACGACACACAAACTATTAAATGGTGATCAATCACTTAACAGAAAATCCTAGAATTCAATTGGTATACTCAATCAAAACAAATAAACAATTAATCAATTTGAATCACCCAACCCTAGAGGAAGATTAGTTCATGCTCATTCCAAGGATCAAACAATTACAATCAACAGAAATCATTATCCAATAATTCAATGGAAGAAAATAGAATAATAATCCTTACAATCGTAAAAGTTGTTGATGAATCTCTTCAATCAAAGCTCTTGAATCAATCCAATGCAAGGAAATTACTTAGAAAATAATTCAGGAAGAATTCGCGTAGAACAAAGTTCTCAAAAATAAACTGACGGAATGAAAAATAAAATAGAACTAGGTTTTTTCTCGTGCATTTCAGCATTTATATCAGAAGAAATTCACGCCCAGCGTCGGACGGAGCGCAGCACCGGACGCGGGGTGATTCTGGACAAAACAACCTCAGCACCCCATCGCCGAACGCGGGGTGCCTCTGGACTGAAAAGTAGCAACACTCCAGCGCCGGACGCAGGAGTTCACTGGACGAAGGCGCAGCGTCGGTTTTGGGGCCAGCAGGCATTGGATGGGTGTGGGCGAGATATGCGGCGTCGGCGTTGGTGAGGCGGCGCTGGCTTCCAGCCCGGACGGGCGTGGCGCCGAGCGGGCTGGCGGGCATTGGGTTTCTAGCGCCAGACGGAGGCGGCGGGCGCGGGCGCGCGGGCTGCGGGCGCTGGGTGCTGCTGGCGCCGGCCGCCAATGCGCGTGCGCGAGGAAAATATGTGAGCACACGCCGGGCGCGCGCCCGTGGGGTGGTCGTGGCGGGCGCTGGGCGACGCGTGTGCACGCGGCGAAGGTCGTGCGACGGGGCCGGCGCGCACGCACGTGCGCGACTTCGTTGTTTTGGCCCGTTCTCCTTCGTCTGAACTCCAATTTATGCACGGTTTTCACCTACGAACTCCTGTCGAGATGCTCTTCATTATACTTGATCTTTGGTAGATTCAATTCATCCTATTTTATGCCGTTTTTCTACAAAACATCGAAACGAGCGAAGTAAGTCCGAATCAATAAATATTAATCAAACCAACGGCATAAACAGGATAAACCACTGAAAATGACACACAAAACAATACCAAAAATCAGCACAAATTCATACTAAACATTTCTCTCCGGGATGTTGGAAAGAAATTTTCCTTTCGTTACACAGGATGGTTGCACTATGTTCGGTTAACCAATCCATTCCTAGGATTATGTCCACATCTGTCATAGGTATGACGTGAAGGTTATCTTTCAAGACCTTAAGTGAGCCTAGTCGAAGTTCAAGGTTTGAGCATATGTGGGTTACCGTTCTTATGCCTCCTATTGGAGAAGATATTCTCATGATTTGTTCAGTGTTGTTTGATTTTGATGTGATATAATGTATACGCAAGTGCACGTAATCAACAAGTAATACACGGAAGTATTCCGAGATCGAATCCACATGGAATGCACTTTTAAATCACGTAGATTGTAATTTTGCAAAATAAGGGGAGATGTGCGAACTGGTACAAATTAGAATAAAACACAAGCGAACTGAAATTAAAGCGACTTCGGCACAGCGAAGTGAACAATGACACAGACAACGAGGAGATTACTGTTATCAAGGTAGAGAAACAGACTTGATCTCCCGATTCCACCCATGCTCTCTTCTAATAATGCTACAGCATTATCTTTGCATCATCACTATGACATGAACTCCTTTAATTCTTAGTATTTTTCCAAATCTAAGATTATATTCTATAGATCCAGTCCATATATTCCTATATCGAACTGCACTTAGAGTATCATTACTAATTCATTCATATTTGCCACGCAAGGTAAATGCATATTCCTATGCTATTCACACACATAACATTAAAATCATGTTCTTACGTCGCTCTATTGTTTTCCATTTTATAATAACTTTCCAGCAATTATAAAACTAAGATCTGACTAATGGTGATCAATCACAAGTAAGATAAAAACAATCCCAACAAAGCAATTGTGATTTAGCAAGACAAGTGTAGGCGAGCTCGTCACGAGCATGGGTTTCCTCAAGAAATCAAGTCATAAAGATTTAGCTCATAGCGAGCTGTTCAACAATATTGAAACAAGTAACAGCCATAACAAAATAACAAGGTTTAAAGAAATGATAACGAATTTAGTTGTCGGAATCGTGTGCTAGCTCTTGGATCGTCGTCTCTTCCGATGACTTCCTCTCCAAGAATTCGCACCTTCTTCCTTTTCTCCAGATGGTTCTTTCTTCTCTCTATCCTCTGCAACTCCCAAATTGTCGATTGTCGATCCTCTTCCTCTGATTGTTGCCAACTCCCTTTTAATAACAACCTCAGGCGCTTTTTTCAGAGGTGCAGACTGTGCACCTGCCAGCGCCTTCGTTCCCTGATCCTTTCTCTTTTTCAGTTAGCTCTGACAGAGGCAGAGCGCGTGTCTCTTCACCGTGCAGAGTAGCCCGCGACACGTGGCCGTGGTCCCGCTGATTTCTTCTTCGTTGTTAACCCAGACTTTCCATGCTACTTCGCTAGCTTCCCGTAAGCACGACTTCGTGATTTTGTTTTACCCCGAGCTCGGCTCTGCTTACGGGCTTGACATTGCTAACGAGTCCGACCTTGCTTTCTTAATGCGAGCTCATCCATACTTGCGAGCTGAACTTCCGTCATGAGCTCGACTTCGTTTACGAGCTCGCTTCCACTTTCAACCTTGCTGAGGAGTTCGAACACTTCGCTTCCAAACTCACGCGCCATGAGCTCTGAGCTTATGAGCTCAAGACACTGCCACGAGCTCGCAGACTTCGCTTCTGACTCGCGACTCCAAGGAACTTAACCTTGCTTCGACTGTTATTTCCCTCTTCCTGCTACATACTGCAAATTGATAAAATAAAGCATAAAACGCACAAAATACCTCTTATCCCCACTGAGATCCTACACGCACCCACACGAATACAAGACAAACACATGCGAGACAAGGACAAACAGGCGAGCAGAACATACAACAACCGAGGCTTTTATCATTAAAAAGGCCCTATAATAACTCTTTTACAAGAGTTATCACACCCCCAAACTTAGCTCATTACTCGTCCTCGAGTGATGCTCTGCTACAAGACACACACAAAACAAACAGAACACAGACAGATGCTCATAACAACAGCTGAGGTGATGGCTTAATCAACTAAGAATACTGCTTTCAGCCAAAAATTTTCAAAACACAAGAATCATTCATTCCTTCTCGTTGTAAATCTAATTTATCACCTCATATTGCAAGGATATCACGCTACAATTATTAACAGGTACAAAGCACATTAGCCTTTACATGAATCTTCCCATGCTTCAGTTCTCCTAAATATGACCATATTTTGATTATCAAGTGCACATGTGTCTCCACAAATTAAATTTAGTCATCCCCTCTCGCTAACATGAGTAATATCAATAATGAATCAAGAGGTCTTTATAAAGCTTATAGCGTTGGGCTTGGGTATTGGTAGGATTATTTGGGATAATGTAGCTCATAAACACCAGGCATCTTTACTCATTCTCTTTCAACATGCTTTATAACTACCCTTCTTCTTTCCTATAGGAGACTGTTCCCTTTTTCTTGGTTAATTTTTTTTCTGCTTCATATACAATAACCTCAACACTCTTTATCCCACTTTTTTTTTTTTTTGATTTACAAGAAACGCTATTATTGTCCCTTATCCTTAAGAGGTTACCTCTCCACCCCCAAACTTAAAACTCAACATTGTCACCAATGTTGGAACATTATGACAAAAATAGGGAGTTGATGGACTACTTTGTAAGATACGGTGATAAGCTGAACTCTAAGTAATTCTGCCCGAGGTCAAGGGAATCATGGATACATAAATGTGAAGGGTACAGGGGAATTTTAAATGGCTGTTCAAAAGAAAAGGCTTTAGGCTCAAAAGGGGACTCTAGGGAAATCATGATATATAGGTAGGCTAAGAAAGGCACAAACGATTCAAAAATGGCCTACGTCCTATCCATATTAACATACTCATATAAATTGTTCAAGGGGATCTTCCAACCAAAAATGGAAGATAGGCACTCATACAAGAATGTAGGTCAACTGAGGATTACCTATGCAATGGTTAACTCTTATAAAAGCTAATATGCAAATACCCAAACCATCGAGGTACTCCCTTACAAAAATAAGGATCAAACTTAGATAAACAACGAGTCAGAAGAACGATTTCCCTTTTTTTTTTTTTAAAACCAAATAAGAAATAACCATCATTAAGCAATTCCTTTGCCAACCAGGCATCACTCTTAGCTGTTATCTTAAACATCACAACAGGCACAACAAGGACGCACAACACAAACAACAAACAAACAAAAAGACAAAAACCAACGAAAACAAAAACAAAAACCAAGGATTGAGTCGAGAGATACGCCCCTAGCCTACGCATCGGGATGACCCGAGGCAGTAGGAGAGGCAGGAGCAGGTGGAGTTGTCGCAGGGAGGACTTCCTCATCAGCGGCGGCAGCAGATGCGGGCTCATTTGACCGAGCTCCACTAGGGCCAGCTTCTTTTGCGGCTTGGGTTTGCGCCGAACTCGCCTGCTTCTCTTGGTACGCCTTGAAATCCTCATCAAGGTCTGCAGGATTTGGCCATGGAGTGAACAACCGTTTTGGGAAGTCCGGAAAGGCGGGCATCTGTCCAGAAGATGGCGATTCCAAGAAATCCCTTATTACACGGTCCCTGTTGCGGCAGTACACCCAAAATCATTTGATGTCGTCTTCGCAAGCAGCTGAACGCAGCATAAGGATTTTGACTTGCACCAATAGACATTTCAAAGATGCATACTGTCATTGTTGGGTAGCGTGTTCTCAGACCGGGCGAGATGGTCCAACATGAGCGGCAGTTGCGGTGGGCAGTGAGAAGTCGTCAGGGCCCTGAACATGACGATGAGTCAGGGCCTTGATGTCTATGAAAGCTTTCTCCATTGGGCGGTCTTCATTATCATCATAGGGGACTCCGGCCCTTATGCATAGTTGGGATATCAGGGAAGGGAAAAATAACCTTCCATTCTTCTTCTTCTGGCACGCTTCCACCTCACGCCAAATTAGCACGCCTACATTAACCGATCTCCCCGTGAAGAGGCACAGCAGGAGCAGCATCCGTTCCTCAGATACTGAAGAGTCATGGGTAGTGGGCAGGATGCGGCTCTTAATGAAATGGAGCCACACATGGGCTTTAATTTTAATGCCGACACCTTCATGGATCGGCGCCCCTTGCGGAGATACAACCCATTGTGTTCCTTCTACCGTCAGTAGCCTTAATGCGTCATCGAGATCATCACCCGAGGGATCTCTTAACATTGCCGAATACTCATCATCCACGACGTTATCCAGATTATACACCTCATTGATTGTTTCGAGATGGGATTACCGCTTACTCTCGACCACGGCCGATAATCCTCCTTGTCCGCGAGGGTGATATTAGCATAAAATTCTTTCACCAGAGGCGTAATCGGTGGCGGCGGAATCGCCGTGAACTCGGCCCATCCATTTAGAGAAGTCGGCTCCACGACGAACATAGGAGTTTCCTTATTCTGCCTGAAACCCTTCTCCATCCACAATGCTCTTGATTTGAGATGAAATCGCTCAAACCACCTGTGTGCGGAACTTAGGAATGTTACGAATAGATTGGTCGGCCTTAGATTTTGAGGTTTATCTACCCTTGCTTTCTTGGGCGAGCGACCTCGAGTTCGATCTCTTCTGCGACCTTAGTTTTTCCCTTCTCCCTCTGGCTAACCTTCCTTTTTGATGAAGCAGGTGCAGTGTCCGGCGAAGATTTAGGGGATGGCGAAATAATCGGTGACGATTCAGGGGAGGCTGCTGGTGATAATTCTTCGTCCGATATGATGAGGGACGTGCTTGGATCATTATTTGGAACCTTCACGAACTTCCTGACTCTGCTTCGGAGATTGACCATGGTTGCAAGAACATTTTCGGAGGGGGAATTGATAGAGGTGAGATCGCTATGAGGATTTTAGAAGGCAGACGTGGGTAGTAAGAGCAACGCAGCAGCAAAGGAAGAGCAAAGGGAAGTTGGGTAGTTGTGGGATATAAGTGAAGAAAATGGAACGGCTTTTTAACCCAAATAGTGAAGAATTAATTCCCGCCCTTTCGGACCACTATTCCGCTAAAATTTCCCTTTATCTTCCTCGTTGCAAAGAAATCTCTTTTGAGCACATATTAGCATGGTGCTCGAATATCTCTGCACCACCGCAATCCAAACTCCAGCATATTAATTTACTAAAAACAACATAGTTCCTTTTAATCAAGTTATAGCAATTTATTTAAAACCCAAAACAAACAAGAAAACAGGGAATAAACAAATATGTACAATCAGGTCGCCAGGCGCCTGATCGCCATGGCGACCCATGGTACTCGAGGTCAGGCGTCTTTCAAAGTGGTCGAGGTCTTCTCGTGAACGACCTTGCCCCCACAGTAATGCTTGACGCGCTGCCCATTAACCTGGAACTCACGACCCGACTTTCCTTCTTGAAGTGTTATAGCGCCATGGGGTGCTACATGAAGAATTGTAAAAGGCCCCGACCATCTTGATTTTAGTTTCCCAGGGAATAACCTCAACCTGGAGTTGAACAGTAACACCTGTTGACCCGGCAAGAACTCCCGGGCAAGATGTTGTTATCATGCCATCTTTTAGTTCTCTCTTTGTACAACTTAGCATTCTCATAGGCGAACCAACGGAACTCATCCATCTCACTTAGCTGCAACAGTCAAGCTTCTCCAGTGGCTGGATGATCAAAGTTTAGCTTCTTAATTGCCCAATAGGCTCGGTGCTCCAGCTCCAGTGGGAGATGACAGGCTTTTCCATATACCAAGCGATAGGGTGACATCCCCAATGGTGTTTTGAAAGCTGTTCTGTAAGCCCATAATGCATCATCCAGTCGCGTGGACCAATCCTTACGCCCGGATTCACCACCTTTATAATATACCTTTATCTCTCTCGTTGGAGAGCACCACGACCATTTGTCCGTGGATGGTATGTTGTGGCGATCTTATGGCGAACATTGTATTTCGCTAGAGCGTAACTTCATCGCTTTGTTGACAAAGTGTGTGCCCTCGCCACTAATGATCGCACGAGGAGTACCAAACCGTGTGAAAATGTTCTTTGCAAGAACTTGATCACCACTTTTGCATCATTTGTGGTACTTGCTACGGCTTTCACCCATTTGGACACGTAATCAACCGCCACCAATATGTAGAGGTTTCCGAATGAGGATGGAAAAGGACCCATGAAGTCGAGGCCCCACACATCGAAGAGTTCAATTTCCAAAATGAAATTCATTGGCATCTCATTCCGAGAGGATATGTTTCAAGTCGCTGACATCAATCACATCTTTGCACAAAAGCATGTGCATCCTTAAACAAGGTCGGCCAAAAATAACCTGACTGAAGCACCTTAGCTGCCGTTCTTTGCCCCGCAAAATGACCACCATACGGAGTGGCATGGCACCCTTCCGAATTGATTCCACTTCTTCATGCGGAACAAATACTCGTTAATCCATCAAGACAACGCTTATATAAGAAGGGCTCGTCCGAGTAATGTTTGACTTGCAAAGAATCTTTTCTTTTGATGGGACGAGAACTCGAGGTGTAGCATTCCACATACCAAAAATTGACAAAATCGCATACCATGGCGTACTACTATGATGCATGCTCATTAGTTGCTCATCCGGGAACATGTCCTGAATCTGGGCTTGAGTTGTATCTCCTTCAGATGCTGGTAATCGAGACAAATGATCCGCTACTTGATTTTCTGTTCCTTTCCTGTCTCTTATTTCCAGATCAAATTCTTGCAGGAGCAAGATCCACCGAATTAATCGTGGCTTCGCATCTTTCTTCGCGACAAGATACCTGATAGCTGCATGATCTGTGTAGATTATCACTTTTGCTCCTACGAGGTAGGCTCTGAACTTTTCACAGGCAAATACCACAGCAAGCAGCTCCTTTTCTGTCGTGGTATAATTTATCTGGGCTTCCACCAGGGTCTTACTTGCATAGTAGATCGAGTGGAATATCTTCTCCCCGCTGGTCCAAAGACGGCCCCTACAAAGAAAATCACTTGCATCACACATCACCGAAAGGCGATGTCAATTCGCCCAACAATTCATGGGGCGGTTACAAGAGCTCATTTCAAGACTTCGAATGCCTTAGAACACTCAGGAGTGAAGTCGAACTGGTGATTTTACTCCAGCAAGGCACATAGGGGCTTAGCGATCTTTGAGAAGTCCTTTATAAACCTTCTGTAGAAGCCTGCATGTCCCAAGAAGCTTCGCACACCTTTTAAAGTAGTGGGAGGTGGAAGTTTGTCTATCACTTCGATCTTTGCTTTGTCCACTTCGATCCCTTCTTTGGATATGTGGTGACCTAAAACGATGCCCTCTTGCACCATGAAGTGACACTTTTCCAAGTTTAATACCAAGTGGGTTGCTTCGCAACGCTCCAGGACTTTCCCCAAATTACTTAGGCATATCCCATAGGTGTCTCCGAAGACGGAGAAGTCATCCATAAATATTTCCACTGACGTCTCCACCATATCCAAGAATATGGCCATGATGCAACGTTGGAATGTTGCAGGGGCATTACAGAGCCCAAATGGCATTCTTCTAAATGCGAAAGTGCCATAAGGACAAGTGAAAGTGGTTTTGTGTTGATCATTGGGTGCAATGGCAATTTGGTGATAACCAGAATAACCATCGAGGAAGTAGAAAACTCCTCATCGGCTAGTTTATCCAAAGATCGATCCATGAATGGTGAGGAAATGATCCTTCCCAGTTGCCGTGTTTAGCTTTCAGTAGTCAACACGTACACGCCATCCCGCTATCACCAGCGTTGGGATCAATTCTCGCCGATCGCTTGAAACCACCGTGACTCCGTTTTAGGGACACATTGAACGGGCTTACCCAAGAGCTATCCGAATTGGATATATGATTCCCGCATCCACCATTTGATAACTTCTTTCTTCTTCGCACTCTTTCATCGCTGGATTTAGACGTCGGCGATGCTCTATGGAAGTGTGTGGCAATCTTCCAAAGAATATTTTATGCATGCATGTGGACGGCTGATCCTCAGATATCGACAATTGACCATCCAATAGCTTGCTTGTATTTTCGCAATACCTGTAGCAAAGTTTCTTCCTGATCGGGCTTGAGAATAGCAGAGATAATTACTGGGAGGGTTTCCTCCTCGCCCAGATATGCATATTTGAGATGGTTGATCGAGCTAAAAACACACTCAAATTCACTTACAATCGTACGAGGTAATCATAGCATGATAAGTTAACACGAGTGGTCTCTCAAGGAAAACTTAACAGGGCGATTGTTCGTGTCACACACAGAAAGCGATTAAAACCTAAACATTCTAATGCCAACGGGGGTTTGAACATGCAGGAATTGAAATACGAGAAATAAACAGCGATCCTAGGTCAGGGGTTGTCAATCCCGAGCTATACTAATAAAGCGATAAATCTAAACTAGGGGTTGTCAATCCCTAGTTGAATTATGAAAGCGATAAATAAAAGCAGTAAATAAAAGCATATGCAATTCTATTGTTCATAGGGTTTGTCAATCCCTAATCTAAATCTAATTGCACATAAACGAAAGCAGTAAATCATTAAGCAAATTAAACCAACGGAACATGAAAATCCAATCCACTGTCACTATGAATTGATTACAATAAAAATCATCAAACAATAAACCATGAAGTTGATTCCATTAAAAATCTCCAAACAAAGCATGTAAATGTTCAACAAGAATTAAGAAACAAATTGCATAATTGAAAGGAATTAAACTGAAATTAAAACATAGATTGTATCTGATAAGTTGCCTGAAGAAATCTGGAAGAAAAACTGGAGAGTAGTAGCCGCGGCGGAAAAACCAAAATAATCAGAACTCCCCGCTAAATGACCTAGCGCAAATATATATATATATTAAGTCGATGAACGCTGCTTGAGTGAGCGAGCGCCACAAAACATTTCGCTTTAGCCGTAACGCCGATTCACTGGAACGCCTACCGGGCGGTGAGAGCTGGGAACGCGCGCGGGCTGGGGCGAGAGTTGGGCGAGCGCGGCATGGGCGCTGGAGAGAAGGCCAGCGAGCGCACGCTCGAATCAAGCACCGGTTGGATACGCGGAATCATGGCGCTGGGCGCTGGGCATCGGTTGGGTCGACGCTGAGCGGCGCGGGCGCGTGGCGCTGGCGAAGCGGCGCGGCGCGTACGGGGCGGCGGCGGTGAACGCGCTACGAGGGCAAGCACGCGCTGGCGTTGCGGAGCGCGCGGGCGCTGGCGAATGGGCGCTGGCTTCGCCAGCGCCGGCTGGAGTTGAAGCGCTGGGCGGCGCTGCTGGTCAACGCCGGACGGGCGAGGCGCTGGCCGGGCACAACGCCGGGCGGTGAGCGCCGGAGGGAATGCGAACGCGACGCCGAGCGAGCGCACACTGGGTGGCGAGTGCTGGGCACGGGCGAGGGCGTGCTTGGCGGCGCGGCGCGGCGGGCGCGGCGTGGGTGGCGCGGGCGCGCGGCCATGCGACGGGTGCCGTGGCGCGATTTTGGTCGTTCACCCGTTCTCCTTCGCTCGAACTCCGATTACGAACCGCTTGCACCTACAAACTCCTGTCGAAATTTTCTTCAATAATATATGATCCTTGGCAGATCCAATTCATCCTATTTTATGCCATTTTCCTACAAAACATCGAGACGAACGAAGTGAGTCCGAATCGATAAATATATATCAAACCAACGGCATAAATGGGACAAACTACTTAAATTGACATGTAAAACAATACCAAGAATCATCACAAAATCATACCAAACAATGGTTCAGCAAAGTCTTTAGGATTAACACTGGAGGTTCGTCGATTGATGGTTTGGGTGCCTGAGTTACCCGATCAGCGAGCCCCAGCGACTCCGGAGTTCGGTCGGGCCAGTGAAATCGATATTTTCTTGGGAGAGATGTCGACACAACTCGCCTCTCCAACTCTACGAGTTTGGCATAGGCTTCATCATTAAGTCCGAACTACGAGGTGCGATCCTGTATTGTGTCCGCGATGACCTGCTCCAGGACTCGGATTACCGAGCATTCCTTCACTTCATCCGGATACTTCATAGCATTGAAAACATTGAAGGTAACCTTCTCGATCATTTACCCTCATGGTGAGCTCGCCTTCCGAACATCAATTAGAGTTCTTCCAGCTGCGTAAACGGACGTCCCAAAATGATTGGCACTCGTGATCCGCTTCATAATCCAAGATAATGAAGTCCGACGGAAAGACGAATGTGTCCACTTTTACTAATACATCCTCGATTTTCCCTCGGGATGAGCCATAGATCGTCCGCCAATTGCAAGATCACCGTTAGGGCCTCGCTTCTCCTATCCCGAGCTTTTAAATATTGAGAGCGGCATCAAATTTATGCTTGCTCCGAGGTCACATAACGTACGACCGACGTCGCGTCCTCCAATCGAGCATGGAATTGTAAAGCTCCCTGGATCTTTCAACTTCGGAGGGAGCTTGCTCTTTAGCATCGTACTACTACTTTCAGTCAGTGCCACAGTTTCGAACTCGCCCAACCGTCTCTTCTTGGTCAGGATGTCCTTCAAGAACTTCACGTAGTTGGCATTTGTTCCAATGCCTCTACCAAAGGAATGTTGATATGTAATTGCTTCAAAACATCGAGGAATCTTCGAAACTGGGTATCCTGCTGCTTCTTCTTCAACCTTTTTGGAAAAGGAGGTGGTGGACGATACACCACTTCGTCCGTAAGGTTCGGTAAAGGATTTGCTGCTGCAGGCACCTCGGCATTGCGAGGCTGCTTCGGAGTTTCCGTGGAGACCTGGTTGTTACTTGTTGAGGACTCAGCCTTCTCTTCTTGGTTCAGCAGCTCTGGTTCCTGCATCTGCTTTCCACTTTGTAAAGTGACAGCCTTGACCTGTTCTTTATCCTTTCGTGGATTCTCCGTGTCACTTTGCAGATTTCCAAGAGGTCGGTTTTTAATCTCATTGGCTAATTATCCGATCCGACTTCCAAATTCAGCAAGTGGATTGCCCTCGATTATCAGATCCGTCTTCGCCATGTACTCCTTCATCAAGGTTTCAATAGTCTTCGCACGTGGGCGGCTTGTTGTCGCTTTGGTTGGAAATTTTGTGGATATGTGGTTTCTCAAAATTTCCACCACCACTAGTTCCGCATCCTTGTCTTCCCAAGAGAAATTAGGTGTTGTCTCCATCCGTGATTATATGATTGTGAGTAAGGATTATTCCTTTGGCCGCTCGGTTTCCTATGTAACATCTCAAGTCGGGTTTGATGGACAACTCTCAAATGTGTGTCCTTCCCCACAAGATACACATGACACCTCGCTTACTTGCATGGTGGGTGCGACCATTGGAGCACTCGTCATTACTGCACATTTGGATTAGGTACTTGCAATCCTTTTAGCTTGTTACTCATGGATGCTACGGGCTGTTAATGCCGCCGTGGCATCAACCTCCAAAACACCAAATGATCGATTTCTTTCCTATTGGTGCACGAGAATTTGACCATTGGCGGTTGTTATCGCAATTCTTTCCAAGATCTCGTGATGCTTCGTTGTATGACTTGAGAGAATAGCTCCATTTGCGAGGCATCAAGCACCAAACGTGTCGACGATTTAGACCATTGTAGAAGGTTTCCAGTTGAATGCAAAGCGGAATGCCGTGATGATGGCATTTCGTAGCATTTCTTATATCGCTCCCAAGCTTCAAGACACCGACTCTTGGCATTCTCACGAAATGACATGATGTCATTCCGCATCTTGCGTTCTTTGTGGGCGGAAGTACTTCATCAAAAAATTTCATCGAGCTCGTTCTACGAGGTGATAGAATTTGATGGAAGGCCGCTCAACCATGCTTTTGCACGATCTCGTAGCTTAAAAGGGAATAACCAAAGTCTCAAAGACTCGACCGAACACCGGTAACTTAAACGAGTCACGACCTCCGTGAACGATCAAGGTGGAGATGTGGATCCTCCGTGGCTTGACCACCGAATCGCCCCACTGCTTGGAGCATCCAAACATGACCGCTTCAGCTTCAAACCGGTTCGCTTGCACTCGGTCTTGTAATTCCTGATTCAGCTCGTTGAATCAGGGTTAGCGAGTCACATATACCCTTTCCCGGTCATCGGCGATGACAATGGCATTTCCGCCATTATGTGCTCTCCTCCCGGTGTCGCCATCTTGGCTTGCGCTCTGCGAACTCGCTTGTCGGGCGCCTTCCTCTATGAAAGGTGCGCTCAACCTCGGATCTAATCGTGGGTCACTTGCGCTTTTGCCTTCGCGATAAACCACAATCCCATAACCCATGTTCACACAAAAGGCAATAACCGGAGTGAGTCACGTATCACAAAGAAACACAAAATTGCAATATCCACGTAATTTATAATTGGCACTCCCCGGCAACGGCGCCAAAAACTTGTTGTTTGATTTTGATGTGATATAATGTATACGCAAGTGCACGTAATCAACAAGTAATACACGGAACTATTCCGAGATCGAATCCATGTGGAATGCACTTTTAAATCACGAGATTGTAATTTTGTAAAATAAGGAGATGTGCTAACCGGTACAAATTAGAATAAAACACGTTTAACCGAATTAAAGCGACTTCGCACGTCAAGTGAACAATGACACGTATAACGAGGAGATTATCATATCAAGGTAGAGAAATGCAGACTTGATCTCCGATTCCACCCATGCTCTCTTCTAATAATGCTACAAGATTATCTTTGCATCATCACTACGACATGAACTCCTTTAATTCTTTGTATTTTCCAAATCTAAGATTATATTCTATAGATCCATCCATATATTCCTATATCGAATCGCACTTAGAGTATCATTACTAATTCATTCATATTTACCACGCAAGGTAAATGCATATTCCTATGCTATTCACACACATAACATTAAAATCATGTTCTTACGTCATTTATTGTTTTCCATTTTATAATAACTTTCAAAGAATTATAAAACTAAGATCGACTAATGGTGATCAATCACAAGTAAGATAAAACAATCCCAACAAAGCAATAGTGATTTAGCAAGACAAGCGAGAACCGAGCTCGTCACACGAGCATGGGTTTTTCAAGAAATCAAGTCATAAAGATTTAGCTCATAGCGAGCTATTCAACAATATTGAAACAAGTAACAGCCATAACAAAATAACAAGGTTTAATGAAATGATAACGATTTAGTTGTCGGAATCGTAGTTATCTCTTGGATCGTCGCCTCTTCCGATGACTTCCTCTCAAGGAATTCGCACTTCTTCCTTTTCTCCGATGGTTCTTTCTTCTATATCCTCTCGCAACTCCCAAATTGTCGATTGCCGATCCTCTTCCTCCGATTGTTGCCAACTCCTTTTAATAACAACCTCAGCGCTTTTTCAGAGGTGCAGTGTGCACCGCCGCCTTCGCCCCCCGATCCTTTCTCTTTTCGATTAGCTCGACAGAGGGCAGAGCTGTCTCTTTTCACCGTCAGCCACCGCCACGTGGCCGTGGTCCCGCTGATTTCTTCTTTGTTGTTAACCCAGACTTTCATGCTACTTCGCTAGCTTCCCGTAAGCACGGCTTCGTGATTTTGTTTTACCCCGAGCACGGCTCGCCACGGCTCGACATTGCTAAGAGTCCGACCTTGCTTTTTGAATGCGAGCTCATCCATACTTGCGAGCTGAACTTCCGTCAAGAGCTCGACTTCATTTACGAGCTTGCTTCCACTTTCAACCTTGCTGAGGAGTTCGAACACTTCGCTTCCAAACTCACGCACTTGCCACGAGCTCAAGACACTTCGCCACGAGCTCAAGACACTTGCCACGAGCTCACAAGACTTCGACTTCTGAGCTTGCATGACTCCAAGGAACTTAACCTTGCTTCGCTTGTTATTTCCCTCTTCCTGCTACATACTGCAAATTGATAAAATAAAGCATAAAACGCACAAAATACCTCTTATCCCCAACTGGCTCAATCCTACACGCACCCACACGAAAACAAGACAAACACATGCGAGACAAGGACAAACAGGCGAGCAGAACATACAACAACCGAGGCTTTTATCATTAAAAAGGCCCTATAATAACTCTTTTACAAGATTTATCATTCAGCTCATTTCGGATCTAATCCTAAGTTCTCTATGCATGCTTCAGCAATAAAAGAATGCGAGACGACAGTATCAAATAGTAGGATAACAGGCAATTGGAGGAGTGTTCCCATACTTGCCAAGTTTCCTTGGTTCCTTGGCGGCTCCTGCGGGAATTCCTACTTCCTCTTTCCACAATCCCCTTGGTGATTCGGGGGGTGCACAGCGACAATCCTGTCCTCATGCATAGCAGCCTCGATGTCCAAAGCTATACTAAAGGCCTCGCGGTAGGTCAGATTCCCATGACCAGCTAACGACACCCTGATCACATGGAGGAGTCCCGTCCGAAATTTTTCCATCATTTTCTCGTCGGTGTCAACCAGCTGTGGCGCATACCGCGACATCTCGCAGAATGCACGATTGTAATCCGTGACCGCCGCCTTCCCTCGGCGCAGTAACTCTTAGGAATGTACTTCTGACACCTCCTCCTTAAATTCCCGCCAGAGAAATCTTCCACCTCCCGGATAGAGTCTTCCTTTTGCCTCCCACCGTAAGTCGGCACCAAATATCCGAAAGCAACGCATGACAAGCGCTCTTGAGAGGTGCAAGAAGGAAGTTGAAGATTCTCTCAGAGCGTGAATCCAAAGTTCAAAGATCGACGGATTCCCATCCGCTGAAAGTGGGTGGTTCCCACCGAGGAATAGTTCCTCAATCCGCCCGCCGGTGGTGGTGGTGGGGGGGTCGAGTGTCTTCTCTCGTGTGTTACTTCACGATTTCTTCTTCTCGCGGCATCCTATCCTTCATAAACACACGCAATTAAAAATCGCCTTATACTATCCATCAAGATCAATGTATATATATCACACAGATTTATATAATTATGAGCATAAATTTAGCACATCATCGAACACCACATATCATAATATTAAAACAAAAGGCTCTCGGAGCTATCACCATATCATATAAATTGCCTCACGAGGACTTTCATCGCTTTTAAGATATACAAAGACCAAAAGTAGTATGATGCCCAAAACAAATATCAAGATCAATTCCAGACCTAGTCACAGTGCGTGCAAAAATCTAAACGCCACCGTGGCATCAAAATAGGTTTCATGTCGAACGACTCATCGCTTTCGATGCATCAAAAGATATACAAAGTATATAGACAAAAGACAATCTAGTCCTAAAACTAGATCTATGATCGCCCGGGTGTAGATAGGGCTCCATGTCGAGTCGAGACTTGAAGCATGGAACTATCCACCCTTTATCTCATCAACCGATGGGTCCTCCTCGGGGTCTTCCTCCGGGTCTTCCTCAGGATCTTCCTCGGGGTCTTCCTCAGGATCTTCCTCTTCAGCGTCGAGTGCGGGAGCCACGAGCTCTCGATCTCTAACGGCCCTGGCTTCTTCCATAGCAGCTAGGTCTCGGCGGATCTCAGCCATGACCTCCTCGTAAACATCATCCGAAAATGAGGCAACAGCAGGGCGGACATCGGTCTCTCTCACGGTACTTGTGGCCATGTCACATGGATCATCAATCCTTATGGCATCGTGGCCCAAAGGCTTAGGCAGGGGTGGCGGCGGCTGTACTGGGGGAGAGCCGACAAGTGGAGATGGATATGGGCATGGCATGACCGACGGCGATGGTCTGGGCGGGCAGTGACGAGGATGGAATTCTACTGGTGGTAGGACCGGGAAGGTCCAGCCTCAAACATGTCCCTGCTAGTGCCAGGCAAGAACACGGGTCCATCAACTTCCAAACGGGGCACCTCTGGGTGGAGCCACTCTGGAATCTCATCGCGCCAAGTGCATTCCCGTGCGGGGAGATACGGCCCATGTGGTGCAGCCCCGTACACCGTGAATACATAGCTCAAGTGGCTAACAAAGCGAGATAGGTCTGTCTCCAGATCGAAGCTCTCTCAGCATCGATAAATATAGTCCACCGATATTTCATGAGCATACCCCTACCAGTCGGATGACAGTCTCATGATCAGTCGGAGTACACCGTCATAATGCGATGTACCACGGACATGTGCAGCGGCCCTGTGACGTGTAAAGTGCGCCAAGAACTCGCCGAGGTCGTCTCCTAGGAACATCTATTAGGAACAGTACGAACGTATAACCTCCTCGGGTGTGGCCCTAGAAGATAGAGGGCGTGATAAACGCGCATTTTAAAAGTTTATTGTTGATTTTTAAAGATGATTATAGATCGATAAAGTGCGTTTATATCTTGGATCTCAATGCTTTTACATATTTATGGAAGATACTGCTCTTGGGTTCCGTTTTGGTGTTTTGTAGGTGTTGGATTTGTATATCAAAGCGCTTGGTTGAGCTTGTATACAATGTTTCTCGTTACCACTATTACAATCTCCTATCCGATTTGAATACTTGATTGCATATATCGTGTCCCCTTATCTCATATATGTTAGATCATACAAAGTGTGTAGAAGATCACGTAAGTCCGTATGATTGGTCAAGCTTAATGAGATATAAAAGTTTCACACCGAGACAACTTAAGGACGAGTTGTTGTTTAGTCAGCAGATAGATAAGAAGTGACTTGACTTAGTTGCTTGTCTATGCCGGGTATACGCCTCGACGTATTGAAGGATCACATGAGATGTGTTCTTCTTTCCGACCGTCGTGAAGAACCAAGATCTCGTGACTTACGATGATCTAAACCTCGATAAGGTATTAGGTGAGTATGAGTTGCCGCCCATCACTGACTTGTTATGAGTGAGGGTTATAGTTCTAACCCAAGATTCTCCGTGATCTTGGGTGGTGGCAGGCTCAGATGTCACGCTAGTTATCTCAGACGAGTCACCGTATCCGTTAAGGATGATGACGCCCCTTAAGGAGCTCAAAGGTTTATTGTACTAAACCCCGCAGTTGAGTTAGCTCAAGTACAATAATAAGGTCGAGTGGTACTACTTAAGGAAATGAAGTTATTAATCGCTTTAAGCAATGATTGATATAAATGATTAATGGACGCTCGATATCTTAAATACGAGGATTCAGAATGTCTAAGTGCAAGCCCGACTCAACTTCGTAATAAAGGGTAAGTCAAGATTCTTTCTCTAGTGGCATGATCGAATAAAGGGGTAAGTCAAGATTCTTTCTCTAGTGAGTATGAGTTGTCCGCCCATCACTTGATAGCGAGGGTTAAGTCAACCCAAGATTCTCCCATCTCGGGTTCTCTGTCACGCTAGTTATCTCATGAGTCGAATCCGTTAAGGATGATACGCCCCTTGACGCCCCTTAAGCTCAAAGGTTTACGCTAGTTTGTACTAAACCCCGCAGTCGAGTTAGCTCAAGTACAATAATAAGGTCGAGTGGTACTACTTTGAAATGAAGTTATTAATCGCTTTAAGCAATGATTGCTATAAATGATTAATGGACGCTCGATATCTTAAATACGGAGATTCAGAATGTCTAAGTGCAAGCCCGACTCAACTTCGTGAATAAAGGGTAAGTCAAGATTCTTTCTTTAGTGGCATGATCGAATGTTTATAAATTAATTTATGTTCGGCCGAACATAAGATAATTAATTTATTTGAGGCCCATCTTTATTCCTCAGATTTGATCCTCGGGTGGCCCATCCAGCCCATAGCCAAGGAGGAAAGGCCTATTTACTCTACAAGGAAAGGATTTTATTCTCTTTATCCCACAAGGATATTATTATATTTATGGTATATGCATAGATCCTTACCATATAAGACTATGGTAATAATCCCGAGATTATGGAAATAATCCTGAGAGTATGGAAATAATCCTGAGATTATGGTAATTTTCCATACAGGATTATGGTAATTTCCATATAGGATTATGGTAATTTCCATATGGGATTAAGGTAGTGCATTATAAATATAAGGTATGAGATAGAATCAATGTTAATCATCAATTCATTAACCTAGAATTTTCGTGAGTCTCCATGTGTGTTGGAGAGTGATTCTCAAAATTGTGCCTAGAGAGATTGGGTGATTTTTCCAAGCATTCTCCATAGATCGCCCTCACCGACGCTGGAGATTGGGTAACCGGATACGCCCGTAAGGTCAAAGCACGAGTCCAATCCGCTCGATCCATTCATCTCGCTCCATCGACCTCTTCGGATCCAAAGGTAAACACGAGAAAACCCCTACGTGTCGCAATTAATTAAATAGACGATGCTAGGATTATAATCAATGTATAGTGAATTAAATATCCAAGATAGATCCTCGGGCGAGGGTTAACATATGTCATCCCTACATTGGTATCGAGCCCGGATCGAATTCGCTCGCTGGATTAATTCACGCTTGATTATTACGCGCTTAATTAATTGTGGATCCGCTGCTCATCGTGGCTCGTTTTTGTTTTTGTTGGGTTTTGTTTTTCACCACGAGAAAATCCGTGGTTAGATTAGATTTATTTTCTTTAAATCTTATCTTTAAAAGAAGAACGAAGACGAAAGCACGAAAGACGAGACGATGGGAAAACACGGCTCATGGTGTCCTGGATGGTTTCTCGCGAGCAAGCATCGCGGTCGCAAGCACGATCGCGAGGGGCGCGGGCGGACAGGGGCGAAGGCGAGGCAGCAGGCCTCGGCCGGACGCGGGCAGCAGCCTTCGGGCAAAGGCCTGACGCGTCGCGGCTGGTAGCGCGGTAGCGCCGGGCGACGCGGGCGCTAGCGCCAGCAGAAACCAAAGTGGCCGAGACCACTCGGCGCATCATGCGCCGACAGCACGCGAAGCGCCAATCGAGCGCGAGTACGGGCGCGAGGGTAGGCGACGCTGGCGGCACGGCGCAGCCGGGTGCACGCCGCTGGATGCCCCGTCACCACCGGCGCCGCCGTGCTCGCTTCAAGCGTTGCTCGGCAATGACCGCGGAGTGGTGACGAGCAAGCGCTGGAACCTCAAACCACGCGGGTTGGGCGGCGGCCGGGCGACGCGGGCGGCGATTTTCGGCAGACGCCCGTAGCGCCGGCAACGTGGCTCGGGCCGCATGCGAAGCTCGATGGGTCATGGTCGCCTTCGCGACCATGGCGGAGCCCACGAGGCACGCAGCGTGGTGCACGCATGGTCGGGCGCGACCGGCTGTTTCAAGCATGCGGCCCAAGATCTTTTTTGGGCCAACCCGCCCAAACCCGACCTGCACTAATTTTCGTGCCCGCACCGTTTTCCGGCCCGATTCCATATTTTAGGTTCGATCCGCCCGTTCCACCGATCCGCCCAAATCCGCTTTTGACGAATCCGTCCGTCGTTCGCACGCGAGGCCCATTTTCAAAGTTTAATTTTTACTTTGTAAATCTATGTAATAGATTAGATTTAAATGTGCGTGTTTCACGATTGGGCGCGATGAACGCTTTATTTTATTTTTATCGCTCATATGCATGTCGTGGATGTTTAAATTATGCAAGAGTATGCTATGTTTGTTTATATTACGCTGATAAACCTTAAGTGTTTTACGAATTGACGCGCATAGTAAGCATGCTAGGTTTATCGCGCTTATCAAGCATATTTTAGAATTTCATGAGCATGTTTTACATGTTGAGTTCTATAGAAAAGCATGCTAGGATTACGTGATCTCGCATGGACAAACCTTTTGAATAAAAGGACTAAGCAAGCAACCCGACAAATTAATTTTTCAAATTAAAATGTCAAGACCTCCACCTTTTGATCTCTAAACAAAGTGAGACGACTGTGAGTAAACGCCCACACGCGTGGCTTGCTTGCTTGCACTGCTTATCATAAGTTTGTTAGATGAGATTTCTAAATAAAACATTTTAAATCAATTGAGAAGTGGGAGTTTCATGTAAACGCCCACACGCGCGGCTTGTATGTGCGATTTTCATAAGTTCTCTAGAGATAGATATAAAATGAGATAACAAAAGAGTTTGAATTGAAGCGGTATGGTCCGAGTGAGTATGCCAATTCTAAGAATTCATTTTCATTGTTAAAATTGTGGTCATTGCTTAGACATCACCTCAAGTACAACTTCCCGCCAAGTCCCTTCGCGATAGTGATGTGGTCTAGTAAGGTCCAATCGTTAATTTCATTTGTCATAAGGATAAGTTGACATGGATTGAAATTAAACGACTAAAAGGTATATTTTAGTCCGGTCGAGGGGTTCATGTAAACGCCCACACGCGTGGCTCGTATGTGGGATTCCTGGGCGATTGGAGGTTTCAATTAATATTGTTTTATCAAAAGGTTACAATATTATTGTTACGTAATTATATGAGATCGTATGCTTATGTGTTTACATTATCGCTTCAGATATGTCTCTTACGCCAATTATCAATATGCTCGCACAAAACCGTTATCCGTCCAAATTTTATCGAGTGGAAACGAAACATGGAATATGTTCTTATCAAGAACACATGTTTGTTCTCACCACTCCTAAACCCGATGCCCTCATCGACGATCGACTAATGAGCACGAGTCAAGCGGACTTTGAATAAGTCAAACAATACGGCTAAATGCTATATGATGACTACTATGTCCAAAGGTTTGCAGTAACGCAAAGATCATCGATGGTAGACGCGATCGATATTTGGTCAAGTCTCGAGAGTAAATTTGGGCAATCGGATCGGACGATCCGCTCCACACAATGAGAGAAATCTTGGCGTGTAAGATGGAAGAAGGAAGTTCGGTCCATGAACATGTCTCCACATGACTCATCACATGGATAGTCTTGATCGGTTGGGAGGAGGTATTGACGGCGAAGCCAAGGTCGATATCATCCTCAATACACCGCCCAAGTCTTTGAGAACTTTCGTGAATGCGATCATGAGCAAGACCGAGTTTACACTTAGTCGGCTACTTAATGATCTCGTTCTTTGCGGAAGGAGTTATGGGAAAAGGAGCAGATGCTCTTGCTAGCGCATCTAAGGGCCCAAATTTTCCGCTGCAAAATGGGAAAAGAAAAGGGCACCAAAGGTGGTGGAGGCAAGGAAAATAGTGGGAGTAATGGGAGCAAGAACATGGTCGCCACCGAGGCTTGAAGAAGCCAAAGCGAGAAGGGTAAGTGCTTCAGTGCGGTAAGATCGACATTGGAAGGCCAAGTGCCCTATGCTCAAGGCTCAAGGTACGCTTGCTTTAGTAACGGAAACATGTTTAGCGACTTGTTCTACCCATTCTTGGGTAGTAGATACTGGCGAATCGATCATGTTTGTTACACCTGCGGGTTCCCGCGACAAGGAGTCGTTTGATGGCGAGATAATGATCTCCATGGGCAACGCGCGAAAGTCGAGGCCGTTGCAGTTGGAGATGTTACTTTATGTTTTGAGAAAACAGCTTTAGTTTTAAAAGACGTTTACATGTGCCGGATTTTCATGAACCTTGTTTCGCTTTCAAATTATTTACTCATGGATATTCTCGTTATTTTTGATAGTGGTGTATCTATCATAAGAAATGACGGTTATCGTGTTGCACGTTATATAATTCGCTTTATACTATTTCTCGCAAAACATAATACCTATAACTATGTTGCATCTTCATCAAACCCTAAAAGAGAAAGTTTTCTTCAAGAAGATGACTCTACTTTTCTCTCGGCATCTTAGATTAGGTCACATCAATCTAAATAGGATCCAAAGACCGGCTAAGAATGGAGCTTTGGTAATCTCACGGTTACTCCGCTCCCGGTCCGCGAATCCCGCATAGAAGGTAAGATGTTTCACTGCACCCTTCAAAGCGAAGGGTTATAGAGCCAAAGAAATATTGGAGTTAGTTCATTTCGACTGTGTGGACCGATGTCCACACAAGCTCGTGGAGGGTACGAGTATTTTGTGACTTTCATCGACGACACTCAAGGTACGGATACATATACCGCTTCACCGCGAAGTCCGAATACTTTGAGAAATTCAAAGAGTTTAAGGCGGAAGTGGAGACGGTTAGGTAAGAGTATCAAGTCATCTGGGTCCGATCGCGGTGGCGAATACCTCAAGAACGAGTTTATGGACTATCTAGTGAAGTGTGGGATTACATCCCAACAAGATTTCACCGGGCACACCACATGGCAAAATGGTGTGTCGGGCGAAGAAATAGGACTCTTTTGGAAATGGTTAGATCTATGATGAGTTATGCTACATTGCCTATTTCGTTCCTGGGGGTATGCCTTAGAGACGGCGGCATACTTGCTAAATCTAGTACCGCCCAAGTCAGTCGAGAAGACCCCTTTCGAGTTGTGGTTTGGGCGCAAGCCTAGTTTAAGCCACATAAGGATATGGGGCGAAAGTCCAGCACACGTGCTGAACAAGAAGGCTGACAAGTTGGAGGCTAGATCCGACGCAAGGCTGTTTATTGGCTATCCTAGAGGAACGAAAGGTGGTTTATTCTATAGTCCCAAGGATCGAAGGTCATTATTAGCACTAATGCTCGATTCTTAGAAGAGGACTACATGAAAATCATAAATCCAAAGTTGAAATCATTCTTCAAGAATTAGAAGATGATCGTATTCCACCACCGACAGGGCCAAAGGTACGAGATGTCGAGTCTAGTGGGAGGATCGACACCGATACTTCAAGAAATTGAAGTGGGTCGAGTTCCACCGAGATACCGACCGCACAAGTGGTATCTACCCAAAGAAGTTGTGCAAGATAGAGAACCACAAGTTAATGCACCCACCGCTGTCATTATGTCTATAGCACTCGTCGTAGTGGGAGGGTTGTTCGTCAACCCGAGCGATTTATGTTCGTGGGAGAATCTTCGGATTTAGTCCCAGAAAACGAACAGGCGATAATCGACCCATGGACGCACAGAGAGGCGTTATAAGACAATGATGCAAGATCATGGAACTTACGTTTGACGAGGTGGTAAAGTCCCATGGATTTACCCAGTTGCTCAGCTAAAGTTGTGTGTATCATTTAGATGTCAACGGTGATGTGGTATTTCTTGCACTTTATGTAGATGACATTCTTCTATTTGGCAACAATGTGAAGTTGTTATCAGACATAAAGAGTTAGTTATCCAATCAGTTTCAAATGAAAGACTAAGGAGATACAACGGTACATTCTTGGGATCAAGGTTTACCGAGATCGCAAGAGGAAAATGTTGAGCTTATCTCGGGCATCTTGCATTGATCTCGTGACTACTCGCTTTAGTATGCGCACCGCCTAGAAAGGATTGCTACTTTTCGGACATGGCGTTCCTTTATCAAGGAGCGATCACTTTTGACCGCAAAGGAGATAGAGGAAATGAGACAAGTTCCCTAATTTTCCGCATTAGGAAGTCTCATGTATGCAATGCTATGCACGAGGCTCGATATCTGTTTGTTGCGCAAGAGTATAGTAGCGACATCGCCTAACCTCGACAAGCACATTGGATCGCAAGAAAGCATATACTCAAGCACCGAAAAGGACTCGAGATTATAGGCTAGTTCACCATGAGATAGTCTAATGCCTTTGGGTTATCTGCACTCGAATTTCCAAGTCGACCGTGATAAGAAAAATTCTACCTCGGACTATGTGTTTACCTTGTGAGGTGGAGCCAGATCCTCATGAGTGCAAAGCGGCGATGCATTGCGGACTCTACCATGGAAGTTCGAACATGTAGCCGCTCAAAGGCTACTAAGGAGGCGGTATGGTTCAAGAACTACCTCGAGGATCTAGATGTGGTACCGGTTTGCCCAAGAGTATCATAGTTTCATCGTGATAACTCGTGTGCAATGGCAAACTCGAAGGAACCATGCACTCCACAAGGCGACCAAAATATAGAGAGAAAGTACCATATCATACGAGAAATCGTTAGACGAGGGACGGCTTGATTGCAAAGATTGATACGACGGATAACCTAGCGGATCCATTCACTAAAGCCTGCAAGAATAAGTCTACGTCGGGACGTTAGAGGGCTTGAATTGCGCTATATGGCACCCACTTAGAAAGGAAACTTTTGTATAAGTGGGAGAAGCAAAGTGATGGTTGTGTAATAGCTAGTAGAGACACATTGTATACTAAAAGTTTGCTTTAGTATAAGTGGGAGATTGTTGGATTTGTATCTTGAAAGCGTTTGGTTGAGCTTGTATACAATGTTTCCTGTTACCACTATTACAATCTCCTATCCGATTTGAATACTTGATTGCATATATCGTGTCCCCTTATCTCATATATAAGTTAGATCATACACGATGTGTAGAAGATCACATAAGTCCGTATGATTGGTCAAGCTTAATGAGATATAAAAGTTTCCTGGTGAGACAACTTAAGGACGAGTTATCGGTTTAGGCCGCAGATAGATAAGAAGTGACTTGACTTAGTTGCTTGTCTATCTTGATACGCCTCGACGTATGAAGGATCACGGTGAGATGTGTTCTTCTTTTCGACCGTCGTGAAGAACCAAGATCTCGGTGACTTACGATGATCTAAACCTCGATAAGGTATTAAGTGAGTATGAGTTGTTGTCCATCACTTTGACTTGTTATGAGTGAGGGTTATATGTTCTAACCCAAGATTCTCCGCATCTTGGGTGGTGGCGATCTCAGATGTCACGCTAGTTATCTCATGTCGAGTCACCGTATCCGTTAAGGATGATGACGTCCCTTAAGGAGCTCAAAGGTTTATTGTACTAAACCCTGCGCAGTTGAGTTAGCTCAAGTACAATAATAAGGTTGAGTGGTACTACTTATGAAATGAAGTTATTAATCGCTTTAAGCGAATGATTGCTATAAATGATTAATGGACGTTCGATATCTTAAATACGGGATTCGTAATGTCTAAGTGCAAGCCCGACTCAACTTCGGTAATAAAGGGGTAAGTCAACATTCTTTCTCTAGTGGCATGATCGAATGTTTATAAATTAATTTATGTTCGGGTGAACATAAGATAATTAATTTATTTGAGGCCCATCTTTATTCCTTGATTTGATCCCTGGTTGGCCCATCCAGGCCCATAGCCAAGGAGAAATCGGCGACTATTTACTCTACAAGGAAAGGATTTTATTCTCTTTATCCCACAAGGATATTATTATATTTATGGTATATGCATAGATCCTTACCATATAAGACTATGGTAATAATCCTGAGATTATGGAAATAATCCTGAGAGTATGGAAATAATCCTGAGATTATGGTAATTTTCCATATAGGATTATGGTAATTTCCATATAGGATTATGGTAATTTCCATATGGGATTAAGGTAGTGCATTATAAATATAAGGTATGAGATAGAATCAATGTTAATCATCAATTCATTAACCTAGAATTTTCGTGAGTCTCCATTGTGTGTTGGAGAGTGATTCTCGAAAATTGTGCCTAGAGAGATTGGGTGATTTTTCCGAAGCATTTTCCATAGATCGTCCTCACTCGACGTTGGAGATTGGTCAACCGGATCTGATCCGGAAGGTCAAAGCACGAGTCCGATCCGTTCGATCCATTCATCTCGCTCCATCGACCTCTTGGATCCAAAGGTAAACACGAGAAAACCCTACGTGTTGCAATTAATTAAATAGACGCATGCTAGGATTATAATCAATGTATGGTGAATTAAATATCCAAGATAGATCCTCGGGGCGAGGGGTTAACATATGTCATCCCTACAGTAGGCTTATAAGTTGAAAACCGAAACATGGAATGAAGAACGAGCGAGCGAGGGCAAAACACAGGCTAGCAACCGCCCACCGCCGCCACGGGAGCGAGGAGCTACCAGCGAGCGCGAGCAGCATGCGCGCGAAAGAGATATCTCGCAACCAGCCTAGCGATCGCTAGGTCGACAGCGAGGAAACGCTAGCACACGCGAGAGGACATCAGAGCACGCGAGCATTCCCAGCGGGCGCGAGATGTGCCCGCGACGATTTCTTGTACGACGTGACCACACCTAGCGACCGCAGGTGTGGCCACGAGGCAAGTGGATGCGCGCGCCCAGCCGAGAGAATGAAGGATAGCCGAGACGAGAAAGATGCCTCACGACCGTGAGCTCACCGCAAGAGAGGCGGCAGACGCAAAAATTAGGGTTTTCACCCTAAATCTATAAATAGGGCTTCGCCCCCTCGCGCCCCCAACCTTCCCGAGATCTATTTTACACGTTTTTGTCCAGTTTTTCATTTTTTTTCCTTGTTTTGCACATTAGCTTTGATTTAGATTGTTTCTAGCATTAGTTTTCCATCATTCTACATTAGTTCTACGCATTGTCGACGCTTCGGAACGCTTTTGTCCGAACAAATTCCATTGTTTTCCCATTTTCCGTTGGGTTAGGATACGAACCCAACCATTGTTCTCAGACGTTTCCCTACGGGTTTGATCTATTTAATTCGTATTTTTATGATTATTTCGTATTTAATTTCTTTATTTATGTCTAGCTAATTTATGTTCTAATCCTAGGGTTTGCCTGATTCTATCCTATATGTTGTGATTCCTGCTGTTGTTGTTTGCCTTCCAGGCATTGATTCATGATTCATGGTGCTTAGTTATATGTGTTGATTTCTGATCAATCTTGATGCATATCATAGTTCCCAGTTAATTACGTAACAGTTTTAATTGTCAATCGATCTTGAATGCATGATACGGATAAGCCTTGAGTAAATGGAATCGATAGGAACATTCGAGGAAGCATATTCTTTGTGATCCTTTTCGAGTTGCTTATTTTCCTCTAGAGGCGAATAAATAATAGGGAAAATTAGTAATCAACTGTCACAATTGTCGTAACTGAAGTTGTTGGCTACATATGTGATCTTCCATATTGTCTGGATTAAAATGGTTAATAATAAGCAGGATAAACATCGTTGTGGATAGGATTAGTGCATCCCTAGGGTTAGTCTTTATCTCTCATATTCATCTTTGAGTATTTATTGCCTTTATTTATTTTCAAGTTGTTACCTTTTTGTTTGGATTTAATTATCTGAAGCCATAAACCTTTCAAACCATATTCTGTTGCTTGGATAATGATGAAGGATTAGAGAGTTAGCTTCTGTGTTTTCGGAATGCAATCCCTGTGGATACGATACTCGACTTATCCATATACATCGCGCGTTATTTTCGTGCGATCAAATTCTGTCGATCAAATTTTGGCGCCGTTTCCGGGGATTGTTAAGATCACATAGGAATAATTTGACGATTAGGATTTATTAATTCAATTTATATATTTTATATTATTTTTTATTCTTGTCAGAGTTAAGCTCTCTCTTTTTCTCCAGGTAGTTTATGATCACAAGGTCCCATGGACCTCCTAAGCAAAATCTTGAACCAGAGATCGAAAATTCCCAAAGGAGAAGGAGTCGAGAGAGAAGAAGGGCTGCAATGGCAGCTAATCCACAGAACGGGGGCATTCCTCCCGAGCAAGCTGCACGCATGCTAGCCGATTTCGCAGAGATGCAGCGCCAGATGGTGAATATGGGACTCCTTGTCCCTACCCCAGAGACGAGACCTCTAAACTACATGTACCGACCTCCCACTGAACAATTCCAAAGAGGAGGATGGGGCCCATGACGTGACGCCGAACAATTTCGAATTAAAGCCGCCCCGATCAAGATGGTATAACGAGAGAGATTCGGAGGAGGTGATCGAGGACCCGAATGCTCATCTGGAGACATTCCTCGATATATGTGACACCATCAAGCAAAATGGGGTGCCACAAGATACGATCCGGATGCGCATGTTCGGATTCTCTCTGCGCTGACAGGCCAAAGATTGGTTCAAGAGCACGGACCGAATCGATAGATAAATGGGGAAACTTTTTTAGAAGTTCCTTTCAAAATACTTTCCGCCAGCCAAAGCACATAAGATCATATCTGAGATCTCCCACTTTTGCCAACAAGGAGACGAGTCGTTGTTCGAAGCATGGGAGAGATTTAGGGGCCTATTGAGAAGATGCCCACAACATGGATTCTCCAAAGAGCAACAGATCACGCAGTTCTATAGTGGGCTGACGCTGCATACGAGAAGCATTGTAGATGCATCGGCAGGGGGATGCTTGTTGAACCGTCGAGTAGAGGAGGCCAGCCGCATCATAGAAGAGATGGCAGCCAATAGTTATCAATGGCCGATGGAGAGAACGCCTGTGGCGAAAGCAGTTGCTGTAGAGAGTGACACGAAATACGACGATCTTATGAAGAAGTTCACTCTTTTGAAGAGCCAGATCGAGACAGAAGAGGTTAATCATATCAATCAGAGGAACCATGGAGGAAATCCGGCATATCATCCGAACAACAGGAATCATCCGAGCTTGTCGTATGCCAACCCTAACAACTTCCAACAACCTCCAGCAGGCTTCACTGTGCAGAATGGTATGATTCAAGAACCGAAGAAGCAGAGCCTAGAAGATATGATGCAGCAGTTGGTTGTGAACAACCAACAACTGGCGACTCAACAGACTTCATTCATCAAGACCACCGCCGAGGATAACACAGTTGGAATCGACCGTGGTAGCCATGGGCAAGCACATGAAGATGATGGAGAATCAAATCGGTCAGATAGCTGCACAACAAAATGCACAGCCAAAGACGGGCCAATTTCCGAGTAATACGGAAGTGAATCCTAAGAATCAGTGCTTTGCTATCAAGTTGAGAAGTGGAGCATCGTATCAGACCCACCCGGACGAAGAAGGAGCGACGGAAGAGCACCTCGCGACCGAGCTCGCGACCGCAAACCCGGCCGTGAGACATCACACGTTTAGCCAGTCCGAGGAGCACGCGAGCGAATCCGTGGCCACGAAAGAAAAGCACCTCGTGATCGAGCTCGCGACTGCGAGGTCGGCCGCGAGAGACCAGGCACAGATCCAGGGGGACTATCCCGCGATCCCGTTCACGAAGAAGAGAGCCGATAAAGACAGGTCCTAGCGACCATCCTCGCGATCGCGGTGGGCGAGGACGCCTGTAACCAAAATTCCGACGACACTCTCCAATTCCGTTTCCAAGTCGACTTGCTAAGTCGAAATATGACGAGGAGTTGGCAAATTCAAAGAGATATTCCAAAAGTGAATATCAATCTACCTCTCTTGAAGCGCTCCAAACATGCCGGATATGTGAAGTTTCGAAGATGCATTAGCAAGCAAAAAGAAATTGGGTAAATTTGAAAAAATTAATCTATCTGAAGAATGCAGTGCCATCTTACAACGGAAGTTGCCTCTCAAGCAGAAAGATCCGGGGAGCTTCACACTAGAATGTGAGATTGCTGAGCACACATTCCCTGATGTGTTGTGCGATTTGGGAGGCGAGCATCAATCGATGTCATAAATGTATTCAACCGCTTGGAGCTAGGAAAGATGAAGCCCACAAAGATATCACTGATGATGGCTGACAGGTAAGTCACATATCCTAAGGGAATTGTTGAAGACGTGTTGGTAAGAATTAGGGACTTTGTTTTTCCTGCGATTTTGTTATATTAGACATACCAATTCAAGCATCAACCACTAATCTTGGGTAGACCTTTTCTAGCAACCGGTCGTGCTTTGATTGATGTGCAGGAAGGTGACCTCACGTTTTGTGTCAATGATGAGGAGCTAAAGATTTCAATATATGACGCCATCAAGCAACACGATAGTTCGTGAGCACGAAAATTGCTATTCGATCACCATCACATCGCTAGTCAAGTCTCGCACTTGAAGGGCAACCGACCATTCGTTGAAGATGCTAGAAAGAAGAGATGGACCCGGCATAAAAATCAGAGTGAGATATTCAAGTTCAGTGGAAGCTACTCACACACGCATTGGTGGTCTGCAGTGAATGCTAAGTACAAGGAAAGAAAAAGTTTGAAAGACCACGCTTGTCAAATCGCCCGATTGATGAGAGGTAACGTCGAGCTAGCGACGATAAATCTAGCACTGGTTGGGAGGTAACCCAACATTTTACATGCTTTATGTTTTTCGTTTTTTTTTTCTTCTTTTTCTTTGTTTTGCTGTGTCTTGTTTGTTTGTTTTTAAGTCCCAAGGTATATCATCAATGGCGAGGATTCTATCTACCGCCGGAGTAGCGCGACATTTGAGGTAAGATCTCTCCCAATCACTCTCTTCTGCAAACATTATTGCCTCCATTGCACATTGTTGACAATAAGTTTGGGGGGGAGTGGTCGAGTGTGATTTGGTTGAGAGTCCTTTTTATGTTTTTGCTTTGTTTTGTTAAGTTAT
Organism: Salvia rosmarinus; assembly: GCA_036937905.1. Taxonomy (NCBI): domain Eukaryota; kingdom Viridiplantae; phylum Streptophyta; class Magnoliopsida; order Lamiales; family Lamiaceae; genus Salvia; species Salvia rosmarinus. The sequence continues at coordinate 58,304,473 of CM072817.1, forward strand.
TATATGTTGGGGCTTTTGTCGTGTCTTTCGTATTTTTGTTGTGTCAGTCGATCAACAAGTTGAAGTGAAATGTGTTAATCCATGTAGCCAATGATGATAGAAATTTTCTGTTAAATAGGTGATAGTGCACATGATATGTTAGAAAATGACGCATGGATAACTTGAGATTGCTTAGCTTGTTGTTTTTTAACCATTTGCTAAAACCGTGAGATTTGGGCTTCACTGTATACACATCTTGTTACAGTTTCTTTTATTTGTGTGATATCGTGCATGTAATTATCTTCTAGAACTTGCCATTTTTCTGTGTCGAGGCTGCAATATGTGTTTTGAATATGGAAAGGATAAAAGGCCATCTTTGTTAAACCACATATTTACCCAAACACTAGCCCAATGATATATACCATTTGTCGCCTTCTTTGAGCCTTTATTAGACCTTATTCTTTTGTTAACTGGATGATAGGAGGTGAGGATGGATATGGGAATCAAATGGGAGAAAAATTTGTTTTGATATGCAAAGTGGGGATAAAAGATAAAGTATGGTACCCGTGTGAAAAAGAATAGACCCTATAAGCTCTATTACAAAGTCAAGAAAAGAAAAAAATTTGTGAATAGTATGAGCATAAAGGAAGTCAATCATTATATTATATGGTACCTTGGGTTGCATAAATGTTGAAATAGCATGTTGGAAAGGAAAAGGAAATGGACAAAGTCCATATGAAATGATTATAGAGAGGAAGTATTGGAATATATTTGAGTCACTTAGCCATATATTATCCTACCTTAACCAATGTGCCTACAATACAACCTATGAAAAGTCCTTTTTGATCCTAATTTGAATGCATTTGACGTGGTGGAGATATTAGAGAAATGGCAAGCCTATGGTGAGATTTTTGCATTGCATTGATTATCGAGTGCATACACGTCCTTATTTCTTTACGAGTTGAGTGTACTCTATATATTACGCACATGCCATTGTGAGGGTTGAATTGAATGAGATTTTTCTTTCAATGGTTGTACATTGTCGAGTTGACTAATGTCGTAGGGTGCACAATGATTTTGAGCTTTGAGATATTTCGAGGCTTTATTGGTTAATCACCACCGACGCTCGTTGATCTTTTGTTGTTTTTCTCTTTCTTTTTGGTCTTGTTTTTGTTTGAGGACAAACAATGATTTAAGTTTGGGGGTTGATAAACGCATTTTACACGCTTATTGTTGATTTTAAAGATGATTTTAGATCGATAAAGTGCGTTTATATCTTGGATCTCAATGCTTTTACATTTTGGAAGATCTTGCTCTTGGGTTCCGTTTTGGTGTTTTGTAGGCTTATAAGTTGAAAATCGAAGCATGGAACGAAGAACGAGCAGACGAGGGCAAAACACAGGCCTAGCGATCGACCCAGTGCCGCCGGGGCGCGCGAGGAGTTACCAAAGAAGCGCGAAAAGACATGCTGTGAAAGAGATGTCTCGCGACCAGCCTAGCGACCGCTAGGTCGGCCGCGAGGAAACGCTAGCACACGCGAGAGGACGTCAGAGCACGCGAGCACTCCCAGCCGGCATGAGATGTGCCCGCGACGATTTCATGTGCGACGCGACCACACCTAGCGACCGTAAGGTGCGACCGCGAGGTGTGGCCGCGAGGCAAGTGGATGCGCACGCCCAGCCGAGAGAATGAAGGATGGCCGAGACGAGAAAGATGCCTCGTGACCGAGCTCACGACCGCGAACTCGGCAGCGAAGAGAGGCGGCAGACGTAAAAATTAGGGTTTTCACCCTAAATCTATAAATAGGGCTTCGCCCCCTCGCGCCCCCAACCTTCCCGAGACCTATTTTACACGTTTTTGTCCAGTTTTTCATTTTTTTCCTTCTTTTGCACATTAGCTTTGATTTAGATTGTTTCTAGCATTAGTTTTCCATCATTCCACATTAGTTCTACGCATTGTCGACGCTTCGGAACGCTTTTGTTCGAACAAATTCCATCGTTTTCCCGTTTTCCGTTGGGTTTGGATACGAACCCAACCATTGTTCTCAGACGTTTCCCTACGGGTTTGATCTATTTAATTCGTATTTTTATGATTATTTCGTATTTAATTTCGTTATTTATGTCTAGCTAATTTCTATTCTAATCCTAGGGTTTGCCTGATTCTATCCTATATGTTGTGATTCCTGCTGTTGTTGTTTGCCTTCCAGGCATTGATTCATGATTCATGGTGCTTAGTTATATGTGTTGATTTCTGATCAATCTTGATGCATATCATAGTTCCCGCTAATTACGTAATGCTTTAATTGTCAATCGATCTTGAATGCATGATACGGATAAGCGCTCGAGTCGAATCGGGATAGGAACATTCGTAGGAAGCATATTCTTTGTGATCCTTTTGGAGTTGCTTATTTTCCTCTAGAGACGAATAATAATAGGAAAATTAGTAATCAACGTCACAATTGTAAATGAATCAAGTTGTTGGTTACATATGTGATCTTCCATCTTTTCTCGGATTAAAACGGTTAATAATAAGCAGGTTAAACATCGTTGTGGATAGGATTAGTGCATCCCTAGGGTTAGTCTTTATCTCTCATATTCATCTTTGAGTATTTATTGCCTTTGTTTATTTTCAAGTTGTTACCTTTGCTTTGGATTTAATTATCTGAAGCCATAACCTTTCAAACCATATTCTGTTGCTTGGATAATGATGAAGGATTAGAGAGTTAGCTTCGTGTTTTGGATTGCAATCCCTGTGGATACGATACTCGACTTACCTTATACTTGCGCGTTTTCGTGTTAGAAAAGTGAGCGATCAGGGCGCCTAGTCGTGAAGACAGTCCGAGCCATATGAAAAGGAAAGTATCACTATGGTCAGACACGGTAAACATAACGGTATATCTAGAAGAAGGTATGTACATAATAAACATCTGTACAATGAAGGTTATAGCAATCTATATTATCCAATGACCTACGTTCCTAAATCCTTATGGCATTACTTCCATGGTTTGGTCTCCGGGAAGAGACGGTATGGTTTCTTAGAGTAGAGCAATGATCGACGTCTAGCCTTCGGGTAAAGGCTAAGTGGTCGCCTTAGCTTATGGGGTTCTGGATTCCTTATTTCTATCCGCGTTATAGTATCACATCATATCCGTTCTCATTATGTACTTACAATTCATTATTTCCTTTCATACTTCCTTAACGTTATACTTCGATTCTTTCCATTATTATTATGATAGAGGCAACACGCATGGTGTTCGGAGTTCCTTCGCGTAGAGAGGTTGGGACTCATAACATTGCGAACCTCCAGTTAAGCAATTACTTCGTCATTGTAGACTCGTCGCGTTCTCATCCTCGAATCCGTTCGGATTATGATTCTTAAGATTTCTATATTCTCGTTCTTCCTTAGTATTTCGTTCAATTGGGGATACCTTATGTTTTCATGCTAAGTTCGGCGCAATAAGGATCATGCGTCTTAAGAGTCTATGTCCTCATGGGAAAACATACTCATTTACATCCTGCTTCTAGCATGCTTCACATATAGCAGTAAACATAGATCATAACAAATATTGCGACAAACAAGTATTCTCATTTTACTCATTTACCAAGCCCCTAAAGTTTGGAACTTTCTTTTAAACCAATGACCAATCAATTGAAACAACTTTTCAATTTCAAAATATTCATCTTTCCAAAATATATTTCAATTCCCCAACAAGGCAATATTGTAAATCCATTTCACAATTCATATACTCCCATCATTTCAAAGTAACTTTTAGTTGAAATAGTTACCTTCTTCCTCGTTGAGCAGGACGACGATGGAGAGTAGTGCAGTAGCAGTCTAACATAAACAATTTCTAGACTCGACTTTCAACTTAGGATTCAAGAAAAGGGTTTCTAGGGTTCAGAGCGAACAAGTGATTTGATAACATTTTGTGACGACCCGACTTCCCAAGGAAGTACGGATCATAAGGATCGTCACTGGTATGATAATGCAGTGGATATATACATAACTAATCAATGCAATTAACAAATGAACTTCTCATCAACGCATGAACCAAAAAGGGATAAGTTATTCAATACCAACTCAAGTCACAGAAGGACTTGCCAAAAGGTTCAAGGTTCAAATATAACCCAATCAGGGCGCAATTCAAGGAACGAGGTACGACCTCAAGTTCAATATGGTATGAAAGTAGTTATAATCAAGACATCAAAATAATATCAGAGTTAGGTAGTAATAAACGTGTGGACATGTATATGACAATAGATGCCTAAGGTTCTAGAAATCCTTTCTAATAAGCAACAAAACAATCGCTACGCACCAATTGCACTCCATCATCGGGCCCTCGCTCAACCTACACATTAAAAACGAGATGTAGGGCTAAGTAAAAAAGTACTCAGTGGACTCATTACCGAAAATATTTTCTTTATTTAAAGTTATTGAACTCCCCACAATAGCGCATGAGGATTTTAGTTAAAAGACTCATGCCTATCAAACATTTTATCATTTTCCAAAAGTGTGAGGCCTGACTATTTCAATCATGTTGTTCCATATCTGATCATTCATTCATTCATTCATTCATTCAATCACGCACTACGGAGGTGGCCACCTACACATAGTCGCCGTGACCGGTCGAGGTAGCTAACCTTAACACACAGTCACACGTGTACACAATCCGAGTTTGTCCTTAACTAAGTCGAATCCGATCGTTACACTTTTTTTTACGTTGGTGGACCAACTCATTCACATTCCACATTGGATATACCAATCTCAGATAGGTTCACAACAAATTGTAACGACCCGGCTTCTGGATTGACGGCTGACCCCACACACCAACACGAGTCTTTTAGTGTGCTTTGTCCTCACTCACACACTCCCTGAGAAAACTTCCCAGGGGGTCACTGATAACTCTTGTAAAAGAGTTATTATAGGGCCTTTTTAATGATAAAAGCCTCGGTTGTTGTATGTTCTGCTCGCCTGTTTGTCCTTGTCTTGCTTGTGTTTGTCTTTTTTTCGTGTGGGTGCGTGTAGGATTGAGTCAGTTGGGGATAAGAGGTATTTTGTGCGCTTTATGCTTTATTTTATCAATTTGCAGTGTGTAGCAGGAAGAGGGAAATAACAGGCGAGGCAAGGTTAAGTTCCTCAAAGTCCGTGAGCTCATAAGTAGAGTCCGCGAGCTCGTAAGCAAAGTATGCGAGCTCGTAAGCAGAGTCCGTGAGCTCGTAAGCAGAGTCTGCGAGCTCGTAAGCAAAGTTCACGAGCTCGTAAGCGAAGTACGCGAGCTCGGAAGCTAAGTGTTCGAACTCCTCAGCAAGGTTGAAAGTGGAAGCGAGCTCGTAAACGAAGTCGAGCTCATGACGGAAGTTCAGCTCGCAAGTATGGATGAGCTCCATTCATAAAGCAAGGTCGGAATCGTTAGCAATGTCAAGCCAGAAAGCAGAGCCGAGCTCGGGGTAAAGCAAAATCACGAAGCCGTGCTTACGGGAAGCTAGCGAAGTAGCATGGAAAGTCTGGGTTAACAACGAAAAAGAAATCAGCGGGACCACGACCACGTGGCGCGCGACTCTGAAATGAAAAGAGACACGCGCTCGCCTCCGCCGAGCTAAGCGAAAAGAGAAAGGATCGAGGGAACGATATACTGGCGGTGCTGATCCGCACCTCTAAAAAAGCACCTGAGGTTGTTATTAAAAGGGAGTTGGCAACAATCAGAGAAAAAAAAAAGAATCGAGAATCGACAATTTAGGAGTTGCAGAGGATAAAGAGAAGAATAAACATCTGGAGAAAAGGAAGAAGGTGCGAATTCTTGGAGAGGAAGTCATCTGAAGAGACGACGATCCAAGAGCTAGCACATGATTCTGACAACTAAATTCTTTACCATTTCTTTAAAACTTGTTGTCTGTTATGGTCATTACTTGTTTCAATATTGTTAAAAGCTCGCTATGAGCTAAATCTTTACGACTTGATTTCTTGAGGAAACCCATGCTCGTATGACGAGCTCGTTCTCACGCTTGTCTTGCTAAATCACTATTGCTTTGTTGGGATTGTTTTATCTTACTTGTGATTGATCACCATTAGTCGATCTTAGTTTTATAATTCGGAAAGTTATTATAGAATGGAAAACAATAGAGCGACGTAAGAACATGATTTTAATGTTGTGTGTGTGAATAGCATAGAATATGCATTTACCTTGCGTGGCAAATATGAATGAATTAGTAATGATATTCTAAGAGCGATTCGATATAGGAATATATGGTGGATCTATAGAATATAATCTTAGATTTGGAAAATACTAAGAATCAAAGGAGTTCATGTCATAGTGATGATGCAAATATAATGTTGTAGCATTATTAGAAGAGACATGGTGGAATCGAGAGATCAAGTCTGCTTTCACCTTGATAAAGAATCTCGCCGTTATGCGTGTCATTGTTCACTTATTTGTCAAGTCGCTTTAATTTCGGTTTCTTGTGTTTTATCCTAATTTGTACCAGTTCGCACATCTCCCCTTATTTTGCAAAATTACAATCTACGTGATTTAAAAGTGCATTCTCTGTGGATTCGATCTGGGAATACTTCCGTGTAATACTTGTTGATTATGTGCACTTGCGTATAGTATATTCACATCTAAAATCACACAACAAGTTTTTGACGCCATTGCCGGGGAATTGCCAATTACAAATTACGTGGATATTGCAATTTTGTGTTTCTTTGTAATACATGACTCACTCTGGTTATTGCCTTTTGTTTGAACAAGGGTTCTGGGATTGTGGTTTATGCGCAAGGCAAAAGCGCAAGTGACCCACCAGTTAGATCCAGAGGTTGAACGCACCTTTCGTAGAGGAAGGCGCCAGCAACGAGTTCGCAGAGCGCAAGCCAAGATGGCAGCACCAGGAGGAGAGGCACATCATGGCAGAAATGCCATTGTTATTGCTGACGACCGAGAGAGGGGCATCCGTGATTATGCCAACCCAAGATTTAATGAGTTAAACCCGAGAATTACAAGACCCGAGGTGCAAGCGAACCAGTTCGAACTGAAGCCGATCATGTTTCAGATGCTCCAAACAGTGGGGCAATTTAGTGGTCAAGCCACGGAGGATCCACATCTCCACCTTCGGTCATTCCTGGAGGTCAGCGACTCATTTAAGTTACCAGGTGTTCTAGCCGAAGCGCTGAGACTTCGGTTATTCCATTTTTCGCTACGAGATCGTGCAAAAGCATGGCTGAACGGCCTTCCATCAAATTATATCACCTCATGGAACGAGCTCGGTGAAATTTTTTGATGAAGTACTTCCCGCCCACCAAGAACGCAAGATTCCGGAATGACATCATGCCATTTCAGCAGAATGACGAAGAGTCGGTGTGCGAAGCTTGTGAGCGATATAAGGAAATGCTACGGAAATGCCCTCATCACGGCATTCCGCACTGCATTTAACTGGAGACCTTCTACAATGGTCTAAATCGCCAACACGCTTGGTGCTTGATGCCTCGCAAATGGAGCTATTCTTTCAAGTCATACAACGAAGCATACGAGATTTTGGAAAGAATCACAGATAACAATTGCCAATGGTCAAATTCTCGTGCACCAATAGGAAAGAAATCGATCGTTGGTGTTTTGGAGGTTGATGCCCTGACAACATTAACAGCGCAGGTAGCATCCATGAGTAACATGCTAAAAGGATTGCAAGTACCTAATCGGTTTGTGCAACCGATTTAGTAGTCCGGTGGTCGCACCCACCATGCAAGTAAACGAGGTGTCGTGCGATATTGTGGAGAGGGCATACCGAGAGTTTCCGTCAAACCCACCTCGATCGTTATCCGGGAAATCGAATGGCGTAGGAACAACCCTTATTCACAAATGTACAATCCTGGGTGGCGACAACATCCTAATTTCTCATGGGGAGTGTTTGGTATGATTTTGTGATGATTCTTGGTATTGTTTTACGTGTCATTTTCTATGGTTTGTCCTATTTATGCCGTCGTTTTGATTAGTATTTATCGATTCGGACTTACTTCGTTTGTCTCGATGTTTTGTAGGAAAATGGCATAAAATAGGATGAATTGGATCTGCAAAGGATCATATATTATTGAAGAGCATTTCGACAGGAGTTTGTAGGTGCAAACGGTTCGTAAATCGGAGTTCAGACGAAGGAGAACGGGTCGAACGACCAAAGTCGCCACGGCACCCCGTCGCATGACCGCGCGCCCACGCACCCACGCCCACGCGCGCCGCCCGCGCCGCCAAGACACGCCGCGCGCGCCCGCGCGGCCACCCAAAGGCTCGCTCGCCCGCGCGCTCGCCATTTCTCCGGCCACACGCCAGTGCCCGCCCAGCGCCGCCCGTCCGGCCGATCGCAGCGCCCGCCCAACATTATCATCTCCAGCTGGCGCTGCCGCGCTGCCCATTCCTTCGCGCCCAAGGCCCGCAGCGCCCGCCCAGCGCCCATCGCGCGCAGCGTCTCCCAGCGCTGCGTTCCACCCGTGCCCGCTCCGCCATCGCCGGCGCCCACGGCTCACTCCGCCCAGCGCCCATGCCGCGCCGCCCAACTCTCGCCCAGGCGCGCCGCGCCCGCCCGCCGACCCGCGCCTCCAGCGCCCTGCTGCCAGCACAGCAATCTGAGCGCAGCGCCACTCCGCCAGCGTCCATGCCGCGCTTCGCCCAACTCTACCCCCAAGACGCTGCGCGTTCCAGCTCACCGCCAGTTGGCGTTCAAGTGAACCGTGTTCGCTGGAGGCGAATGTTTTATGGCCTTCGCACCTCAAGCCGGCGTTGATCGATTTATATATATATATATATGCGCTAGGTCATTTTGAAAAGGGTTCGAAAATTCTGAGTCTTCTTCAGCCGCGGCGCTGTGCCGCTGATCTTTAGGCTTCTTCCGACGATTCCTCGGGCAACATAACAGATACAATCTTGGATTTAATTTATGCTTTCAGTTCTTCGATTGAATAATCTTGTTTATCGATTCATGCTTGGATTTAATAGTTCTTCTGGAATCATTTTTACAGTTTATTGTTTATGATTTTTATTGGATTCAATTCATAGTGACAGTGGATTGTGTTCATGTTGCTTTAATCTATCTTGCTTTCGTTTAATTTCTGTTCTTGTTTGGTTGGTTGATGATGATGATTTATGTGCAATTAGATTTAGATTAGGGATTGACAAACCCTATGAATAATATGATTGCATATGCTTTTGTTTATCGCTTTTGATTTATCGCTTTCGTAGCTCAACTAGGGATTGACAACTCCTGGTTTAGATTTATCGCTTTATTAGTATAGCTCGGGATTGACAACCCCTAGCTTAGGATGCTGTTTAATTCTCCGTATTTCAATTCCTGCATGTTCCAAACCCTTGTTGGCATTAGAATGTTTAGCTTTTAATCGCTTTCTGTGTATGACATGAACAATCGCCCTGTTAAGTTTTCCTTGAGAGACGACTCGTGTTAACTTACCACGCCACGATTACCTAAATGCGATTGCGAGTGAATTTGAGTGTGTTTTAGCTCGATCAATTTTGGCGCCGTTCGGGAAAACTTTAGGTGTATTGTTTGTGTTGTTTGTTTTGTGTTTCTTTTCTTCTCATTTGGTTATTTTCTCCCCGGTGCTTGTAATTTTTTTTTGTTGTTGGTGTCTCATTAATGCGGGGTTACCAACGAAGACGAGTATGGTCGACGGCCGGGAAGGAAGTTCGTCGATTGGGCAAATTCTTCTTGCGAAGAAGGAGCCCAACACGGCTATTCTCGAGGAGTATCCGTCGGGCCAGAGCAGCCAGCCTACAATCCATACTGGGATCAACCACCTCCACCGCACTATGAGGATCACACTTATGATCCCAACTGGGACCAACCACCTCCACAGTACTATGAGGATCAAGCCTCCAATGCCTAGTGGGAGCAACCATATCCTCCACCTCAGTATGAGTACCCACAACAACCACCTCCACCTCAGTACTCATATTCTCAGCAGCAGCAGCCTCCACAGCCCGACTCGGGAAGGTGGGAACCGCAACATGATTATGGAGGGTGTGATCCACATCAGCCACAGCCTCCACAAAGAATAAAGGGTACGACCATCACAGGAGTATTTTACTCTACCACACCCATCACCACCTCGAGGTATCCGTTGGATGCAATGGGCGAAGTGTTTGGACTCGCCACCAACGGTCGGATCTTGACGACACCAAAATCGTCGCTTGCAAGCAAAATTAGAAATAATGTCCGAAAAGCTAGGCGAGTTACTTCAACAAGATGCAATAGGAGCTCCAAGCTCACCCTATGAGGCTCAGCGACCATGACCATCGAGTTCGCCTTTGGATGATAGAGACGCAACTCTTGAGCGTTTAGAGGAACAAATGGGACTGACATCGCTAAGTATTTTGAGTATCAACGGCAACTTCCAATGAGGGAACTTCCAAACCAATCCGGTCAGGTCCAGGCGGTCACTGTTCTAGTAAGTGACCCAATTATTAAGAATGGGGTGGGAGAGATATCTGACGAGTTGCTGCAGCCAGAGGAGGTGGAAAGTGAGAACGAGTGGGCACGTGTGGATGAGAAGCATAATAAGAGCCCCGGTGAAGGTTTTACGAGAACGGATAACAAGGAAGAGTGGGCAAATCCAGTCGATATCATTCCAACACTCACTCTGGAGGTGAAAGAGTTATCCAAACACGTGAAGGAGGATGAAGAGGGGATGAAGCAAGAGTGGGCACTCGAAGTTGAAGACATGCCAAAGCCCACTCTGGAAGCGATTGCACTGCCTCAACAATTGGAGTACGGGATCCCAGAGGAGGACACAATGATAACAAAGGTTGAGGTAGTTTCTATAATTTGTCAACATCTTAATTTACCAAAGTATTGTGCTGTAGGAGTTGAAATTATTTATTTTACTTTGGAAAATAGGATGTTTGATTTGAGCTTAATTGATGTATTACTTGCTTTCTTTACTATCCTCTGTTCTTATAAGGTTGCTACTGATGTTCTGGCCGAGATGGTATTCCTGCAGGTGAAGGACTATGGATAGTCCGTTATCGATCAGGAACACGCCGTGCTCACGACGTTAAAGCGAGAAATCGCGTGGGAGTTGACCCATGGATTTTTATTTGCTTTTTCTTTCTTTCTTTTCTTTGTCTTGTTTTGTTGTTCTTGTTGATCTATCGCTTGTTGTTGAGTTTGTTTTGCTCGGATCCGAAAGTCGTCGCCACGAGATGAAGCCGTGATGCTCCAACTCTACATCGCATATTCGCCGATTATCAGGGAAGTATCATCCTCTATGGTTATTTTGAGCTTTTAATGTTTTGAGCACTGGGGACAGTGCTCGATTTAAGTGTGGGGGATGTTTACTCAGTTTTGTATGTGTGATGTATTGTTTTATTGCTTAATGACGTGCCCTTGTGCTTATTTTGATTGTTTGGACGTAAGCTTTGTCTATGCGAGTAAGTTAGGATCTTGATTTATGCAACTGAACTCTGTGGTATTGGTCATATTGATTTTGAATTTCCGAAACTTTTGGTGATATATGATTTGAGTATAATGTGAATTGACGAGACTGTGATTGATAGAAAATGAATAGGGAAATTGATGTGATTTGTCCGCTAATGTTAGGGAGTGTTAACATTGTGGTTACCTATATACTCGTTTCTATTAAAAAAGTGTGAAAAGAGTAGAAAAGAAGGAGAATGAAAACTCGATAAGTTGTTGAGATTGTTGAAATGGGGATGGGATTATGTCCTCTTTCTCGTAAATTGAGAAATGGACATAGGAAACCACGTTAGGAGACTCTAGTTCATCGAGAGTGCACCTTTCGAATATTATTCCAAAATCTGTTAAAACATTCTTTTTGCTTTATAAAAGAAACTTGTTGCTAAAGGTGACCACATTAGTTAGTTCACCCCTAACGGAGAGTTGGGTCTGAGCAGAGATTACCTTTTTATTTATTGGAAGTCAATTTCCTTTCTTGATTTATTTCACATTATCTTTGAATTCGTAAACACCAAGTGTGGGGGAAGTGCAATAAGGTTTGATTGATTAGAATAAGAGTAAAGTTGCATGAGTTATTTTTCGACTCTTATTAGTATAGACTTTGCTTGAGGACAATCAAATGGATAAGTGTGGGGGAGTTGTTTGGTATGATTTTGTGATGATTCTTGGTATTGTTTTACGTGTCATTTTCTATGGTTTGTCTTATTTATGCCGTCGTTTTGATTAGTATTTATCGATTCGGACTTACTTCGTTCGTCTCGATGTTTTGTAGGAAAATGGCATAAAATAGGATGAATTGGATCTGCCAAGGATCATATATTATTGAAGAGCATTTTGAAAGGAGTTCGTAGGTGCAAACGGTTCAGAATCGGAGTTGACGAAGGAGAACGGATCGAGCGACCAAAGTCGCGCACGGCGCCCGTCGCATGGCCGCGCGCCGCGCGCACCAACGCCCGCCCGCCGCAAGACGCCCGCGCCGGCGCCCAACGATCGGCCACCCAGCGCGCTCGCTCCGAGCGCGTTCGCAATTTCCTCCGCGCTCAACGCGAACCGCGCACACGCCCGATGCCCGGCCCGGCGCCTCGCCCGTTCGGCCGACCGCGCAGCGCGCCGCCAGCGCTCATCTCCAGCGGTGCCGGCCGCCGCGCCCATTCCTTCACGCCTGCGCGCCCGCAGCCGCCCGCCCGCGCCCATCGCGCAGCGCCTCCTCAAGACGCGTTCCACCCGCGCCCGCCCGCCATCGCTCGGCGCACCACGGGCTCACTCCGCCAGCGCCCATGCCGCGCCGCCTAACTCTCGCCCAGCAGCACGCGCGCCGCGTGACCCCGCCTCAGCCGCCCGCCAGAGCGCATCGAAGGCGCCTCCGCCAGCGCCCATGCCACGCCGCCCAACTTCGCCCCGGCAGCTGCGCTCAGCTCACCGCCCACCGGCGTTCCAGTGAACCGGCATTCGCTTGAGGCGTAATGTTTTGTGGCGCCACTCACCCAAGCCGGTGTTGATCGATTATATATATATATGCACTAGGTCATTTTGAAAAGGGTTGAAAATTCGAGTCTTCTTGACCATGCTACAGGTCTTGATCTTTAAGTTTCTTCCGACGATTCCTCGGGCAACATAATGAGATACAATCTTGGATTTAATTTAAGCTTTCATTCTTCGATTGAATAATCTTGTTTATCGATTCATGCTTGGATTTAATAGTTCTTACGGAATCATTTTCTGAGTTTATTGTTTATGATTTTATCGATTCAATTCATAGTGTGATGGATTGTGTTCATGTTGCTTTAATCTATCTTGCTTCGTTTAATTTATGTTCTTGTTTGGTTGGTGATGATGATGATTTATGTGCAATTAGATTTAGATTAGGGATTGACAAACCCTATGAATAATATGATTGCATATGCTTTGTTTATCGCTTTTGATTTATCGCTTTCGTAGCTCAACTAGGGATTGACAACTCCTGGTTTAGTTTTATCGCTTTATTAGTATAGCTCGGGATTGACAACCCCTAGCTTAGGATGCTGTTTAATTCTCCGTATTTCAATTCCTGCATGTTCCAAACCCTTGTTGGCATTAGAATGTTTAGGTTTTAATCGCTTTCTGTGTATGACATGAACAATCGCCCTGTTAAGTTTTCCTTGAGAGATGGCTCGTGTTAACTTACCACGCTACGATTACCTCGTACGATTGCGAGTGAATTTGAGTGTGTTTTTAGCTCGATCAGGGAGGCCAAGGGTCCGGATCAAACAGTGGTGGAAATTTTGAGAAAACCACATATCCACAAAATTTCCAACCAAAGCAGCAACAAGCCGCCCCACAGCCCAAGACTATTGAAACCTTGATGAAGGTGTACATGGCCAAGACAGATGCAGTAATCCAAGGGCAATCCACTTCGCTGCGGAATTTGGAAGTCCAGATCGGACAATTAGCCAATGAGATTAAAAAACGACCTCTTGGAAATCTGCCAAGTGACACGGAGAATCCACGAAAAGATAAAGAACAGGTGAATGATGTCACTTTACGAAGTGGAAAGCAGATGCAGGAACCAGAGCTGCTGAACCAAGAAGAGAAGGCTGAGTCCTCAACAAGTAACAACCAGGTCTCTACCACGGAAACTCCGAAGCAGCCTCGCAATGCCGAGGTGCCTGCAGCAGCAAATCCTTTACCGAACCTTACGGACGAAGTGGTGTATCGTCCACCACCTCCTTTTCTAGAAAGGTTGAAGAAGAAGCAGCAGGATACCCAGTTTTGAAGATTCCTCGATGTTCTGAAGCAATTACATATCAACATCCCTTTGGTAGAGGCGTTAGAACAAATGCCGAACTACGTGAAGTTCTTGAAGGACATCCTGACCAAGAAGAGACGGTTGGGCGAGTTCAAAACTGTGGCACTGACTGAAAGTAGTAGTACGATGCTAAAGAGCAAGCTCCCTCCGAAGTTGAAAGATCCAGGGAGCTTTACAATTCCATGCTCGATTGGAGGACGCGACGTCGGTCGTGCGTTATGTGATCTCGGAGCCAGCATAAATTTGATGCCGCTCTCAATATTTAAAAAGCTCGGGATAGGAGAAGCGAGGCCCACGACGGTGACCTTGCAATTGGCGGACCGATCTATGGCTCATCCCGAGGGAAAAATCGAGGATGTATTAGTAAAAGTGGACACATTCATCTTTCCTGCGGACTTCATTATCTTGGATTATGAAGCAGATCACGAGGTGCCAATGATTTTGGGACGTCCTTTTCTGGCAACTGGAAGAACTCTAATTGATGTTCAGAAGGGCGAGCTCACCATGAGGGTGAATGATCAGAAGGTTACCTTCAATGTTTTCAATGCTATGAAGTACCCGGATGAAGTGGAGGAATGCTCGGTAATCCGAGTCCTGGAGCAGGTCATCGCGGATACAATACAGGATCGCACCTCGCAGTTCGGAGTTAATGATGAAGCCTATGCCGAACTCGTAGAGTTGGAGAAAAGCGAGGAGTTGGGTCAGCATCTCTCCGAAGGAAAATGTCCAGTTTCACTTCGGCCCGGCCGAACTCCGGAGTCGCTCGGGCTCGCTGATCGGGTAATTCAGGCACCCAAACCATCAATCGATGAACCTCCAGTGTTGATCCTAAAGACTTTGCCGAACCATCTCAAATATGCATATCTGGGCGAGGAGGAAACCCTCCCAGTAATTATCTCTGCTATTCTCAAGCCCGACCAGGAAGAAGCTTTGCTACAGGTATTGCGAAAATACAAGCGAGCTATTGGATGGTCAATTGCTGATATACAAGGGATCAGCCCGTCCCTGTGCATGCATAAAATATTGCTGGAAGATTGCCACAACACTTCCATAGAGCATCAGCGACGTCTCAATCCAGCGATGAAAGAGGTACTGAAGAAAGAAGTTATCAAATGGCTGGATGCCGGAATCATATATCCAATTTCGGATAGCTCTTGGGTGAGCCCAGTTCAATGTGTCCCTAAAAAGGGCGGAGTCACGGTGGTTTCAAACGATCGACAGGAATTGATCCCAACGCGGGTGATAACGGGATGGCGTGTCTGTGTTGACTACAGAAAGCTAAACACAGCAACCAGGAAGGATCATTTCCCTCTACCATTCATGGATCAGATGCTGGATAAACTAGCCGGTAAGGAGTTCTTCTGCTTCCTCGATGGTTATTCTGGTTATCACCAAATTGCCATTGCACCCAATGATCAACACAAAACCACCTTCACTTGTCCTTATGGCACTTTTGCATTTAGAAGAATGTCATTTGGGCTCTTTAATGCCCCTGCAACATTCCAGCGTTGGATGATGGCCATATTCTCGTATATGGTGGAGGCGTCGAGAGAAATCTTCATGGGTGACTTCTGCCGTCTTGGAGACACCTATGGGATATGCCTAAGTCATTTGGGAAAGTCCGGGCGCGCGAAGCAACCCACTTGGTATTAAAGCGGGAAAAGTGCCACTTCATGGTGCGAGAGGGCATCGTTTTAGGTCACCACATATCGAAGAAGGGATAGAAGTGGACAAAGCAAAGATCGAAGTGATAAACAAACTTCCACCGCCCACTACTGTAAAAGGTGTGCGAAGCTTCTTGGGACATGTAGGCTTCTATAGAAGGTTTATAAAGGATTTCTCAAAGATCGCTAAGCCCCTATGTGCCTTGCTGGAGCAAAATCGTGAGTTCGACTTCACTCACGAGTGTTCTAAGGCATTCGAAGTCTTGAAGCGAGCTCTTGTAACAGCCCAGTTATTGTTGGGCGAATGGACATCGCCTTTAGGGTGATGTGTGATGCAAGTGATTTTTACAGAGGGGCCGTTACGGGCCAACGCAGGAGAAGATATTCCACTCGATCTACTATGCAAGTAAGACCTGGTGGAAGCCCGGATAAATTATACCACGACGAAGCGAGCCGCTTGTCGTGGTATTTGCTGTGAAAGTTCGAGCTCACCTCGTAGGAGCAAAAGTGATAATCTACACGGATCATGCAACTATCGTGTATCTTGTAGCGAAGAAAGATCGAAGCCACGACAGTCGGTGGATCTTGCTCCCGCAAGAATTTGATCCGAAATAAGAGGCAGGAAAGGAACAGAAAATCAAGTAGCGGATCATTTGTCTCGATTACCAAATGAAGGAGATACAACTCGAGCCAGTTCGGGACATGTTCCGGATGAGCAACTAATGAGCATGCATCATAGTAGTACGCCATGGTATGCAAATTTTGTCAATTTTACGGTATGTGGAATGCTACACCACGAGTTCTCATCCCATCAAAAGCAAAGATTCTTTGTCAAGTCAAACATTACTTCAGGACGAGCCCGTCTTATATAAGCACTGTGGTCGATGGATTAATGAGGCGTCGTGTTCCGCATGAAGAAGTGGAATCAATGCGGAAGGGTGCCATGCCACTCCATATGGTGGTCATTTTTGGGCAAAGAACGGCACTAAGGTCTTGATCAGTTATTTTGGCGATCTTGTTTAAGGATGCACATGCTTTTGTGCAAAGATGTGATCGATGTCGTGAGTTGAAACATATCCTCTCGGAATGAGATGCCAATGAATTTCATTTGGAAATTGAACTCTTGATGTGTGGGGCCTCGACTTCATGGGTCCTTTTCCATCCTCATTCGGAAACCTCTACATATTGGTGGCGGTTGATTATGTGTCCAAATGGGTGGAAGCCGTAGCAAGTACCACGAATGATGCAAAAGTGGTGATCAAGTTCTTGCAAAAGAACATTTTCACACGGTTTGGTACTCCTCGTGCGATCATTAGTGACGAGGGCACACACTTTGTCAACAAAGAGTAAGTTCTGTTATAGCGAAATACAATGTTCGCCATAAGATCGCCACAACATACCATCCACAGACAAATGGTCAAGCGGAGCTCTCCAACAGAGAGATAAAGGGTATATTAGAAAAGGTGGTGAATCCGGGGCGTAAGGATTGGTCCACGCGACTGGATGATGCAGTGTGGGCTTCTGAGCGACTTTGAAAACACCCTCGGGGATGTCCCTATCGCTTGGTATATGGAAAAGCCTGTCATTTCCCACTGGAGCTGGAGCACCGAGCCTATTGGACAATAAAGAAACTAAATTTTGATCATCCAGCTGCTGGAGAAGCTCGACTGTTGCAGCTAAGTGAGATGGATGAGTTCCGTTGGTTCGCCTATGAGAATGCTAAGTTGTACAAAGAGAGAACTAAAAGATGGCATGATAACAACATCTTGCGCCGGGAGTTCTTACCGGGTCAGCAGGTGTTACTGTTCAACTCCAGGTTGAGGTTATTCCCTAGGAAACTAAAATCAAGATGGTCGGGGCCTTATACAATTCTTCATGTAGCACCCCATGGTGCTATAACACTTCAAGAAGGAAAGTCGGGTCGTGAGTTCCAGGTCAATGGGCAGCGCGTCAAGCATTACTGTGGGGGTGAGGTCGTTCGCGAGAAGACCTCGACCACTTTGAAAGATGCCTGACCTCGGGTACCATGGGTCGCCATGGCGATCAGGCGCCTGGCGACCTGATTGTACATATTTGTTTATTCCCTGCTTTCTTGTTTGTTTTGGGTATTAAATAAATTGCTATAACTTGATTAAAAGGAACTAGGTTGTTTTTGGTAAATTGATATGCTGGAGTTTGGATTGCAAAGTGGTGCTGTGAGATATTATGAGCACCGTGCTAATATGTGCTCCAAAAGAGGATTTGCAGCAGGTAGATAAAGGGGAAATTTTAGCGGGAATAGTGGTCCGAAAGGGCGGGAATTAATTCTTCACTATTTGGGTTAAAAAGCCGTTCCATATTCTTCACTTATATCCCACAACTCTCCAACTCACAACTACCCAACTTCCCTTTGCTCTTCCTTTATTGCTGCATTGCTCTTACTACCCACGTCTGTCTTCCAAAATCCTCATAGCGATCTCACCTCTATCAATTCTCTCTCCGAAAATTTTCTTGCAACCATGGTCAATCTCCGAAGCAGAGTCAGGAAGTTCGTGAAGGTTCCAAATAATGATCCAAGCACGCCCCTCATCATATCGGACGAAGAATTATCACCGGTGACCCCACAATAAATCACGGTTATTTCGCCGTCCCCTAAATCTTCGCCGGACACTGCACCTGCCTCATCAAAAAGGAAGGTTAGCCAGAGGGAGAAGGGAAAAACTAAGGTCGCAGAAGAGATCGAACTCGAGGTCGCTCGCCTAAGAAAGCAAGGGTAGATAAACCCTCAAAATCTAAGGCGGTCAATCTATTGAACATTCCTAAGTTATGTGCGCCAGTGGTTTGAGCGATTTCAGTGTCTGAAATCAAGAGCATTGTGGATGGAGAAGGGTTTCAGGCAGAATAAGGAAACTCCTATGTTCGTCGTGGAGTGATTTCTCTAAGTGGATGGGCGAGTTCACGATGATTCCGCCACCACCGATTCGCCCGGTGAAAGAATTTTATGCTAATATCACTCCTCCGGTGGACGAGGAGGATTATCACCGTGGTCGAGTAAGCGGTAATCTATCTCTGAAACAATCAATGAGGTGTATAATCTGGATAACGCCGTGGATGATGAGTATTCGGCAATGTTAAGAGAGCCCTCGGGTGATGATCTCGATGACGCATTAAGGCTACTGACGGTAGAAGGAACACAATAGGTTGTATCTCCGCAAGGACGTCGATCCATGAAGGCGTCGGTGTTAAAATTCGAAGCCCATGTGTGGCTCCATTTCATTAAGAGCCGCATCCTTCCCACTACCCATAACTCTTCAGTATCTGAGGAACGGATGTTGCTCCTGCTGTGCATCTTCATGGGGAGATCGGTTAATGTAGGCGCTAATTTGGCGTGAGGTGGGCGTGCGGAAGAAGAAGAATGGAAGGCTATTTTTCCTTCCACGATATCCGGCTATGCATAAGGGCCGAGTCCCTATGATGATAATGAAGACCGCCCAACGGAGAAAGCTTTCATAGACATCAAGGCCCCGACGACTTCTCACCGCCCACCAGAATCGCCGCCTCCTACTAGACCATACGCCCCGGTGCAAGAACCTTCTTATCCAACAATGATGGATATCTTTGAAATGTCTATTGGTGCAAGTCAAAATCCTTATGCTACATTCACCGTTGCTTGCGAAGACAACATCAAACGATTACGGGTGTCTTTGCCGCAGCAGGACCGTGCGATAAGGGATTTCTTGGGATCGTCGTCTTACGGGCGGATGCTCTTTCGGACTTCCCAAAACGGTTGTTCACTCCATGGCCAAATCCTGTAGACCTTGATGAGGATTTCAAAGCGTACCAAGAGAAGCAGGCGAGTTCGGCGCAAACCCAAGCCGCAAAAGAAGTTGGCCCTAGTGGAGCTCGGTCAAATGAGCCCGCATCTGCTGCCGCCGCTGATGAGGAGGTCCTCCCTACGACAACTCCACCTGCTCCTGCCTCTCCTACTACCTCGGGTCATCCCGATGCGTAGGCTAGGGGCGTATCTCTCGACTCAATCCTTGGTTTTTGTTTTTGTTTTCGTTGTTTTTTTTGTCTTTTTGTTTGCATGTTGTGATGTTTATGATGTGACTAAGAGTGATGCACAGTTGTGCAAAGGAATTGTAATGATGATTATTTCTTATTTTGTTTTAAAAAAAGGAAATCGTTCTTGACTCGTTGTTTATCTAAGTTTGATCCTTATTTTTGTAAGGAGTATCTCGATGGTTTGGGTATTTGCATATTAGCTTTTATAAGAGTTAACCATTGCATAGGTAATCCTCAGTTGACCTACATTCTTGTATGAGTGCCTATCTTCCATTTTTGGTTGGAAGTTCCCCTTGAACAATTTACATGAGTATGTTAATATGGATAGGACGTAGGCCATTTTTGAATCGTTTGTGCCTTTCTTAGCCTACCTATATACCATGATTTCCCTAGAGTCCCCTTTTGAGCTTACAGCCTTTTTCTTTTGAACAGCCATTTAAAATTCCCCTGTACCCCTCACTTATATGTATCCATGATTCCCTTGACCTCGGGTAGAATTACTTAGAGTTCAACTTATCACCGTATCTTACAAAGTATTCCATCAACTCCCTATTTTTGTCATAATGTTCCAACATTGGGGACAATGTTGAGTTTTAAGTTTGGGGGTGGTGAGGTAACCTCTTAAGGATAAGGGACAATAATAGTGTTACTTGTAAAAAAATAAAAATAAATAAATAAAAAATTGGGGAAAGAGTGCTGAGGCTATTGTATATGAAGCAGAAAAGGAATTAACCAAGAAAAAGGGAACAGTGTTGTATAGGAAAGAAGAAGGGTAGTTATAAAGCATGATAAAAAGAGAATGAGTAAGGATGCACGGGTGTTTGCGAGCTACATTATCCCAAATAATCCTACCGTCACCCAAGCCCAACGCTATAAGCTTTATAAAGACCTCTTGATTCATTATTGATATTACTCATGTTAGCGAGAGGGATGACTAAATTGAATTTGTGGAGACCTGTGTGCACTTGATAATCAAAATATGGTCATATTTAGGAGAACCGAAGCATGGGAAGATTCATGTAAAGACTAATGTGCTTTGTACCTGTTAATAATTGTAGCGTGATATCCTTCATATATGAGGTGATTAATTAAATTTACAACGAGAAGGAATGAATGACTCTTGTGTTTTGAAATTTTTTGGCTGAAAGCAGTATTCTTAGTTGATTAAGCCATCACCTCAGCTGTTGTTATGAGCATCTGTCTGTGTTCTGTTTGTTTTTGTGTGTCTTGTAGCAGAGCATCACTCGAGGACGAGTAATGAACTAAGTTTGGGGGTGTGATAACTCTTGTAAAAGAGTTATTATAGGGCCTTTTTAATGATAAAAGCCTCGGTTGTTGTATGTTCTGCTTGCCTGTTTGTCCTTGTCTTGCTTGTGTTTGTCTTGTTTTCATGTGGGTGCGTGTAGGATTGAGTCAGTTGGGGATAAGAGGTATTTTGTGCGTTTTATGCTTTGTTTTATCAATTTGCAGTGTGTAGCAGGAAGAGGGAAATAACAGGCGAGGCAAGGTTAAGTTCCTCAAAGTCCGCAAGCTCGTAAGTCCGCGAGTCCATGAGCTCATGAGCGTGGCGAGTCCATGAGCTCGAAGTAAGCAAAGTCGTAAGCAAAGTTCGCGAGCTCGTGGCGGCACGTGAGCTCGGAAGCTAAGTGTTCGAACTCCTCGGCAAGGTTGAAAGTGGGCGAGCTCGTGGCGAAGTCGAGCTCATGACGGAAGTTCGGCTCGCAAGCATGGATGAGCTCGCATTCATAAAGCAAGGTCGAATCGTTAGCAATGTCGAGCCGATGGCGAGCCGAGCTCGGGGTAAAGCGAAATCACGGCCGTGCTTATGTGAAGCTAGAGAAGTAGCATGGAAAGTGCAGGTTAACAACGAAAAGAAATCGGTGGGACCACGGCCACGTGGTAGGCGGCCACTCTGACGGTGAAAAGAGACACGTTACGCCTGCGCCGAGCTAAGCGAAAAGAGAAAGGATCGAGGAGCAGAAGGCTGGCAGGTTCACAGTCTGCACCTCTGAAAAAGCGCCTGAGGTTGTTATTAAAAGGGAGTTGGCAACAATCAGAGAAAAAAAAAAGAATCGAGAATCGACAATTTGGGAGTTGCAGAGGATAAAGAGAAGAAGAAACATCTGGAGAAAAGGAAGAAGGTGCGAATTCTTGGAGAGAAGTCATCCAGAAGAGCGGCGATCAAGAGCTAGCACACGATTCCGATAACTAAATTCTTTACCATTTCTTTAAACCTTGTTAATTTGTTATGGCTGTTACTTGTTTCAATATTGTTAAAAAGCTCGCTATGAGCTAAATCTTTATGACTTGATTTCTTGAGGAAACCCATGCTCGTATGACGAGCTCAGTTCTACGCTTGTCTTACTAAATCACTATTGGTTTGTTGGGATTGTTTTTATCTTACTTATGATTGATCACAATTAGTCAGATCTTAGTTTTATAATTACTGGAAAGTTATTATAGAATGGAAAACAATAGAGCGACGTAAGAACATGATTTTAATGTTGTGTGTGTGAATAGCATAGGAATATGCATTTACCTTGCGTGGCAAATATGAATGAATTAGTAATGATATTCTAAGAGCAGTTCAATATAGGAATATATGGACTGGATCTATAGAATATAATATTAGATTTGGAAAATACTAAGAATCAAAGGAGTTCATGTCATAGTGATGATGCAAAGATAATCTTTGTAGCATTATTAGAAGAGAGCATGGGTGGAATCGGAGATCAAGTCATTTTTCTACCTTGATAATGATAATCTCCTCGTTATGCGTGTCATTGTTCACTTCATTTGTGCAAGTCGCTTTATTTCAGTTAAATTGTTTTATCCTAATTTGTACCGGTTCGCACATCTCCTTATTTTGCAAAATTCTGATCTACGTGATTTAAAAGTGCATTCCCTGTGGATTCGATCTCGGAATACTTCCGTGTATTACTTGTTGATTACGTGCACTTGCGTATAGTATATTCACATCTAAAATCACACAACAGTCACCCATCCCACAATTGCTCCAAGCCAAGCACGCTTAACTTTAGAGTTTTTATGAGATGGACTCCCGAAAAGAAGATGCATCTTGTTGGTATGAGTAGCACATATCAAATCCTTTAAGCTCTCCTCGAATTTGCAGTCCCATACCTACATATTCTCGAAATCCCTCTCATTCCGGTGCGTTTCGGTTCATTCATGTACCCCTCCGCTTTGAAGCCTTAATCGGAGCCGCTCCTTGTCCATGCCTCTGCACCGGCGATCACTCCGTACTTCTACCCCGGGCGTCACACAATTCATAAACATTTGGCAGTCAATAACAGTTTATCAATAGTATTTCATAAAGCTTTTGTAAATCATGCTTTGAGGTAGACATGCATGTCATTTTTGTTTCAAGAGAGCCCATCTGCTAGTTCGAAGCTAGTAAGTCTAAGTGAGCAGGTGTAATTGTCCTTCCTCGCCAACTACGTACGATCAAACCCTTCATAAGAAAATAGCATTTCTTAGATTCTTTCTATCGATCAAGATCGTTTATAAATTACGACTTAAAGTTCCCAATTAAGGTTTCTTTATGATTTCATGTGATTGTTTTAAGATATTTTCTATTATCTTACATTCCCAATTCCCAAACTATATTACTTCATCGTTCATAGGTGAACTTCAACTTATGAATCACATACTCCGAGTCTATCCTCGACTCTTTACCTTAGTGTTCTTCTAAACGTTATTACGTTATAGATTGTTAGTATTCAAGTTGTGATTGGTATATTAGGATATTCTCAAGCCACTAACTAGACTTAACAATTGTAGTTACGTCCCAGTAGGTTATGCTTGACGACTTGTCATATTAGCACGACGAATAAAAGAGGAGTCATGACTTATGATTCAAGTGAGCACATGCTATCATGTAAGTAAGTACTTAGGATAGATGAATTTCTTCGGGAAAATTAACTCGACCTTTGAGACATAAGGATCGACATCTTATGTTCGAATCTTTGTTTACACATTATGACATTGTTTGTTTCTCTTAACTTGTCGGAGATTATATAAGTTATATAATCGTTATTCGTTATCGAGTTATCTTAACATACAATCTAACGTCGTATTAGGTTGTCGTTGTTAAGTATTAATGTTGTAGCTCGGCTTTTGATTTTTCTAACTTAGAAACTCACGTTCGAGTACCCTTTTATTAATAGAAAACCTTAATTTGTGTCTAACTTCGATTCTCATTAATTCTTTATTAAGTTATCGAAATTGGTCGATTTCTTTTGGATTCTCGTACATAAGGTATTATGTTGTTTACGTTTGGGGTTTTGTTTGTCGGCACAACATAAACATAACCATTCAACACCATACAATACCATACACAACATAAATTATACTAAAGCATTAGAAAACCCTAATGTCTAACATAATGCAAAACTATTGTGTATGTGTGTCTAAGTGTTCCATTCATTCATCACAATCACAACCATTCATTCCACATTTATCATTGAAATTAAACTCATGCTTAACCATTTTGCTATGTTTTCGATAATTAGCAATAATTAGCATATGTATCCAATAAATTCCAATAAAATCATGTTAAACTCCTATCATACTATAGAATTTAATTTCCAACTCAATATCGTCATATAAAATTTTAAACCATAGGTTAAAATCATCAAAGTTTTCGGCATTCATGATTAATTGAGCATGTTGTTCAGTAAATTCCACAAAAATCATATCATGCTTATATCATATACTAAACATGGAATATCATTTCATATAATACATTAAAATTTAAACACATGCTTTTCACCACCCATATGTTTTCGGCAATCATATATATATATATATATATATATATACATATTCAATAAATTTCATTCACTTCACAATATGTTTATATTATGCAATAAACATGTAATATTAATATTAAACATCAACAAATATTTATAATATGAACCAATGCTTGGAATTCTTTTTGTCCTTATACATATTTTACATGTGTTCACTAAATTCCCAACAATGCATATTAGGTTCATATTATTTCTAAACATAACATATCATATTATTTTCAACAAATAAAAATCAAATAAATCCTATGATATATATATATATATACACTTTCGGCCCTTGTGAATAAATATGAGTAGTGCCTCAATAATTTCAAGATTAATATATGATATTCATATCATATATTAAACACTATACCTCAACTATTTTTCAACAATTAAAATCAAAATAATTTTTAAAAATTATGTGTATGTTTCGGTAATTACATGAAAATAGGAGAAGTGTTCCAAATATTTCAAGATTAATATATGATGTTCATATCATATATTAAACACTATATCTCAACTATTTTCAACAAATAATATCAAACAATAGTTTAAAAATATGAACATATATTCGGCCCTTTCTTGAAGAAATAGAGATGTGTTTTAAAAATTCCAAGATTAATATATGATGTTCATATCATATATTAAACACTATGTCTCAACTATTTTCAACAAAAAAAATTAAAACCATGGTCTAAAATATCTATATAGCTCATGGCTTTTTAAGAAAAAAATCAAGAAAAATTCTGAAAATTATAATATTTATTTTATATGCTTCTAATACATTAACAAGCAACAATATCAAATAATATTCACAATAGCATGCTTTATCTCATATAAAAAGAAATAAAATATAAATCGAAAAATATTAAACATGCTCCAAAAATTCCCAAATTTTAAACACAACCTTAGAACATATTCTAAGCATATTTCATTCATGGCTTGAGAACATTTGGTGCCACAAAAGTCATGAAGAAAAATGAAGAACAAAACTAGGGTTCTTCATGAAATAAATTCAAAAAAAAAAATCAAACAAAAATTCTACTCCATTATAAATGAAGAGAATGATGAATACTACCTTAGTATAGTCTTAGAAATTTAATTTTGGGGTTGGAATGGGTTGGAAAGGAAGATTAAAGCTTGAAAAGTTGAAGAACAAAAGAGAGAATTTTTCAAATTAGAGAGATAGAGGGGGGCTCGGTTATTTGGCTGAAAAATCTGCCCAAATGAGCTGTTTTTGAGCCTATATGGAGAGCCCTTTGTGGTGGTTGTGAGAAGACTAGTCAAATTACCCGATTTGGCATGTTAATGCCGACTCTTTAAGTTTTATCGCGTTTTCGATTGATTTCTCGGAACCTTAAGGTTTTATTTTCTTAAAGACTTATTTCAATGTTTATAATAATTTCATGAAGTTCGGATGACATCCAATAAGTCAATTCTGATTTATCGTGGGAAAAACAGCGTCCGACGATTAAATTATGCTCATTCGAAATTCTATTGAATTCTTAAGCTTTCATAATTAATTTGAGTCTTATAAATCATATTTTATTGATTTAGACCCTTGGTTCAAGTTTCAGGTCATTCGGATCAATTTAGGGTTTTCCCGGTATATTTTCCCGGCGGTCGGTTAAGTTCTTCAGGAATTTCGTTCAGAAATTGATTCTTATGAATTCTAAATTCATAATAATATATTCCTCCTTGATTTTGATTGTTATGAATAATTTTCATGATTAGCATGGACTGAAAATTTTTTCGACTCGTGTGAATATTACTTTTGAGAATGACCGGGCAAGCATGCCTGAAAATTCTCATTCTTTGGCTTCTCACATGTTTTCGTGAGAGGATTCTAGAAATGAAATTATTTTGTTGAGATTCATTCTTGATCTTTCATTCTATGTTCGGGCTATTCGAAAACCCTAATCCTAAGGACTAGTCACTAGTTTTTTATTTCTCTAGTTTTCGATCTCCGAATCGATTCTAATTCGTTTCGTTGGTTACCTTAAACATAATTAAGGTCTAAGCACCACAAATAATTGATTTA
Organism: Salvia rosmarinus; assembly: GCA_036937905.1. Taxonomy (NCBI): domain Eukaryota; kingdom Viridiplantae; phylum Streptophyta; class Magnoliopsida; order Lamiales; family Lamiaceae; genus Salvia; species Salvia rosmarinus. The sequence goes on from CM072817.1 coordinate 58,331,268, forward strand.
AACATCAATAATAAAAGTTTTAAATTTTTCGGGTTATTACAAGCCAATGGATCAAATCCAAGGAATAAAGATGGGTCTCAAATAATTTAATTATCTTATGTTCATTGTAACATAAATTAATTCCTAAATATTTATTCATGCCACTAGAGAATAAATCTTGACTTACCCTTTATTTCGAAGTTGATTCGGCTTGCACTTAGACTTCACGAACACCGTATTTAAGATATCATACGTCCATTAATTATTTATAAGCGTTTTGAATGCTTAAAATAATTAATCTCTTTAATTCCTTAAGTAGTACCACTCAACCTTATTATTGTACTTGAGTTAACTCAACTGTGGGGTTTAGTACAATAAACATTTTGAGCTCCTTAAGGGACGTCATCATCCTAAACCGACACGGTGACTCGTCTGAGCAACTAGTATGACATACAAGCACTGCCACCACCCAAGATGCGGAGAATATTGGGTTATCTCATGTAACCCTCACCCATGACAAGTCAAAGTGATGGTCAGCAACACATACTCACCTAATACCTTATCAAGGTTTAGATCAACGTAAAGTCATCGAGATCTAGGTTCTTTATGACGGTCAAATAGAATAACTCATCTCACTGTGATTCATCAATACGTCAGAGACGTACCAGTATAGATAAGCAACCAATTCAAGTCACTTCTTATCTATACCGCAGCCTATACTGACAACTCGTCCTAAAGTTGTCTCAGCTGTGATCCATTTCTCATTAAGCTTGACCAATCATACAGACTTCTGTGATCTTCTACACATTGTATGATCTAACTTATATATGAGATAAATGGACATGTATATGCAATCAAGTAAACAATTCAGATAGGAGATTGTAATAGTGGTAACATGAATCATTGTATACAAGCTCAACCAAAACTGCTTCCCAAGTATACAAATCCAACCCTTTAGGCATGATGATTACTTGTTTAGGAAGAACAAGCATTGTGTTCCTAAATGCTCTTTGTGTGAGTTGTTGTTGCTTGAGTCTCATGGTGGTGGATTAATGGGACATTTTGGTATTACTAAGACTTTAGCTGTGTTACAAGAACATTTCTTTTGGCCACACATGAAACGAGATAATGATCGTATTTGTGGTAGATGTGTTACATGTAGGCAAGCTAAGTCTAGGTCGTATACTCCATTGCCTATTCTTACAACACCTTGGATAAATATTTCTATAGATTTTGTGTTAGGATTTCCTAGGAGTAAGAGTGGTAGAGGTTCCATCTTTGTGGTTGTTGATCGATTTTCTAAGATGACACATTTCATTCTATGTCATAAATCTGATAATGCATCTCATGTTGCTGATTTGTTCTTTAGAGAAATTGTTAGATTGCATGGCATGCCTAGGACTATTGTTTCTGATAGAGATGCTAACTTCTTGAGCTACTTTTGGAAGACTTTGTGGTTTAAGTTAGGTACCAAACTTTTATTTTCTACAACTTGTCATCCACAAACTGATGGTCAAACTGAAATAGTAAATAGGACTTTGTCTACTTTGCTTAGAGCTATAATCAAGAAGAACATTAAGTCTTGGGAAGAGTGTTTGCCGCATATTGAGTTTGCATATAATCGTTCAGTTCATTCTATTACTAAATTTTCGTCTTTTGAGATTGTGTATGGTTTTAATCCTTTGACTCCATTAGATTTGTCTCATTTACCTGCGCATGAGCATACTAATCTTGATGGCCAGAAGGGGGCGGAGTTTGTGAAACAGATTCATGAGAAGGCAAGGATGAATATCGAGAGGCGAACAGAGCAGTAAACCAAACAAGCCAATAAAGGGCGTCGCAAGGTGGTGTTTGCACCCGGTGATTGGGTGTGACTGCATATGCGTAAGGAGAGGTTTTATGACGACCCGACTTCTCAAGGAAGTACGGATCAAATGGATCGTCACTGGTATGATAATGCAGCGGATATATATACATAACTAACCAATACAATTAACCATTTAACTACTCATAAATGCATGAACTGAAAGGAATAAGTTGTTTCAATACAATCCAAGTCACGGAAGAACTTATCAAAAAGGATCAATATCCAAATATAACCCAATCAGGGCGCAATTAAAGGAACGAGGTACGACCTCAAGTTTAATACGATAATGAATAGCAGTTATAATCAAAAGACACCAAAACAATATCAGAGTTTAGCAGCAATAAACATGCGGACATGTATGTGACGATGCATGCCCAAGGTTCTAGAAACCTTTCTACTATAGCAAAAAAACACTTGCACTCTGCACCACCTCGCACTCATCGTCAATCCTTGCTCAACTGCACATCAAAAACGAGATGCAGGGCTAAGTACAAAAGTACTCAGTGGATTCATTGCCGAAAACATTTTCTTTGTAAAGTTATTGAACTGCCCACAATAGCGCATGATGATTTTAGTTGAAAAGACTCATGCCTATCAAATATTTTATCATTTTCCAAAAGTGTCCGGTCAGACTATTTCATCCACGTTGTTCCATATCTGATCATTCATTCATTCGCGCACTGTTGGGTGTGTAATGTAACACAATATAAGGTACGCAAGTGCACGTAATCAATAAGTAATACACGGAAGTATTCCGAGATAGAATCCATAGAGATCGCGATATAAGTCACGTTGACAACCACTTTGTTTAATAAAAATGCAATAAAGGAAATTTCAACAGGTGGTAGCTCCTGAATATTAAGCACAACTAAGAACCTATGCTAAGATAATACTACGAAAAAGCAAGATAGAATACCAAACACAAAGCTACGGGAAAAACAACTGATAATAAGAAAGAGAAACAGACTTGACCTCTCGATTCCACCCATGCTCTGTACTAATAATGCCACAGCCTTATTGTCGCATCATCGCTATGACATGAACTTCTTCGATTCTAAGTATTTTTCCAAATCTAAGATTACATTCTATGGAGCCAATCAATATATTCCTATATCGAACTTACTCTTAGAATACCTTTACTAATCCATTCACATTTGCCACGCAAGGTAAATACAAATTCCTATGCTATTCACACACATAATATTTAAATCATGTTCTTACGTCACTATCTTGTGTTCCACTCTACAAGAACTTCCCAGCAATCATAGAGCTAGAATCTCACCAATGGTGATCAAGCACAAGCAAGATAAATACATCCCAAAAGAGCAATAACGATTTAACGAAATATGCGTAGAAATGAGTTCATCCCAAGAGCATGGGGTTCATCAAGAGATTAAGCCTTAAAGGTTTAGCTCATAACGAACAGTTCAACAAAATTCAGAAAAACAAACGCCATAACAAGCTAAGAAGAAATCGAGAAGAAGAAAACAGAAATCAGGCCGGAATCGCGTGCTCGTTCTTGGATCGTCGCCTCTTCCGATGGCTTCATCTCTAAGAGATAGCTCTTTCGCTCTCCTTTCCGCTCTGCCCAAAGATGATCCTCCTCAGAAAATGAGTGTCCCTTTCTTATAATAGCCTCTGGTTGTTTTTAGGGGTGCAGACTGGGTACCTGCCAGCCCTTCATCCTCTGATTTTTATTCCTTTTTTTGTTGGCTCTGACAGAGAACAAGTCGCTCGTCTCCTTTATGCTGCCGTGGCCAGTTGCCATGTGGTTGTGGTCTTGCTAATCTCCTCTCAGCCTTCAGCTAAAACCGTTCACGCCCTGTCGTTGCTCATCCACGCTTACAAGCTCGTCCACCAGTACGAGTTCGTCCACTTCATTCCACAAGCCAAGCTCGTCCACGCTTACGAGCTCGACTTCGCTCCAGCAGAACTCCAGCATCGTCTGTTCTTTCACTCTTTCCTGCTACATACCGTAGAATGATTAAATAATGCATAAAATGTACACAATACCCCTTAAAAGCACTTGACTCAATCCTGACACGCACACACACGAAAACATAACATAAACATATAAAACATCAACAAACATACGAACAGAACACATAACACTCAAAGTTATTTAAATAAAAAATGTCATATAATAACTCTTTTACAAGAGTTATCACACCCCCAAACTTAGCTCATTACTCGTCCTCGAGTGATGCTCTGCCACACTACAACACAAAAACACACACCAAACATAGAAGCGATGTTCATAATGCTTCGATGACAGCTAAGATGATGGCCTAATCAACTAAGGATGTTGCTTTCAGTCACAATTTTTTCAATGAAGATGAATCCTTCAATCCTTCTCATTGCAAGTCTAGTCAATAACCTCATATTGCAAGGACGTTGCACTACAAACATCAACAGGTATAAAACACATTAGCAACTACATGAATACTCCCATAACTTGGTTCTCCTTAATTTGGCCATATTTTGATTATCAAGTACACAAATGTCTCCACAAATTCAATTTAGTCAATCCCCTCTCCACTAACATGATTGAACATCAATATTGGATCAGTAGGTCTTTTAAAGCTTATAACGTTGGGCTTGGGGACGGTAGGATTGTTTAGGATAATGTAGCTCAAAACACCGGGTGTTTAGTATGATTTTGTGATGATTCTTGGTATTGTTTTACATGTCATTTTCTATGGTTTGTCCTATTTATGCCGTAGGTTCGATTAATATTTATCGATTCGGTCTTACTTCGTTCATTTCGATGTTTTGTAGGAAAACAGCAGAAAATAGGATGAATTGGACCTACCAAGGGTAAAGTAAATTGAAGAGCATCGCGACAGGAGTTCATAGGCGCAAACGGATCGCAATTTGGAGATCGGACGCGAGAGAACGGAGCGAAACGTCGAAGTCGCGCACGAGCGCCCGCGCGCCAACAGCCCAACGCCGCGCACACCCGCGTGCCCGTGCCTCGCACGACTCAGCCACCAGCGCGCTTCGCCCGAGCACGCTTCGCCATTTTCTCGCGCCACCTTCCGCGCCCGCCGCCTAACGCCGCGCCGACGACGCGCCGCCCATCATCTGCGCTTCAACACCGGCGCGCCAGCGTTTATCTCGGTGCCCCGTCCGGCGCTGGACCCTCAGCGCCAGCGCTCGACCTCGGCTCTTCCCGGCCAGCGCCACGCCTCGCCCCAGCGCCTCGCTTCCACTCCGCGCTCGCTGCCCATCCGCAGCGCCTAGCTTCGGTCGCACCGCCCAGCTTTTGCCTCACCCGCTCGGTGCCCACGCGTGCTCTCCCAGCGCCTCGCATCGCCTCGCCTCGTCTGCTCAGCCGGCGTTCATTCTGATTCAGCGCTTATTTCCAAGGCAGAATATTTCCTCAGCCGGCGTTCACCCACAGCTGGCGTTCATATTCAAGTCAGAATGTATTCTGAGCGTGCGCTCACCTTAAACGCCGGCTCACTTTCATTTAATATATATTTACGTGTTTAGGTCTCGATTCATGATTCGATTTTTCTTTGGCGCGATGCGGTTTCTTTTCACCATGTATTCTTCCGGAGCAATTCCTCAGGCAACATAACAGATACATGTCTTGTTTTAATTCCTGTTTTATGTTTCATCATTTGAATATTTAAATTATCAATTTATGCTTTGGATTATCAGTTCTTGTGGAATCAATTTCATAGTGTTTGGTTTGATGATTTATGTTGAATTCAATTCCATAGTGACAGTGGATTGGATTTTCATGTTCCGTTGATTTAATTTGCTTAATGATTTCTTGCTTTCGATTATTTTAAGTTCTTGTTGGATGATTGATAGTTATTATTTATGTGCAATTAGATTTAGATTAGGGATTGACAAACCCTATGAATAATAGAATTGCATATGCTTTTGTTTATCGCTTTGATTTATCGCTTTCATAGTTCAACTAGGGATTGACAACCCCTAGTTTAGATTTATTGCTTTATTAGTTTAGCTCGGGATTGACAACTCCTAGCTTGGGATGCTGTTTAATTTTCCGTATTTCAATTCCTACATGTTCAACCCCCGTTGTTATTAGAATGTTTAGGATTTAATCGCTTTCTGTGCATGACACGAACAATAGCCCTGTTAAGTTTTCCTTGAGAGATGACTCGTGTTAACTTATCACGCTACGATTACCTCATACGATTGCGAGTAATTTGAGTGTGTTTTTAGCTCGATCAATTTTGGCGCCGTTGCCGGGGAAAACTTTAGGCATATTGTTTGTGTTGTTTATTTTCTGTGTTTCTTTTGTTATTTTTGTTATTTTCTCCCCCCCGGTGCGTGTGATCTTGTTTTTGTTGTTGGTGTCAGTTAATGCAGGGTTACCAGCAATATTAGTATGGTCAAGCTGGCTGGGGGGAGGAAAGTTCGTCGTTTTAGGCAAATTATTCTTATGAAGAAGGAGCCCAGTTCGACCAGTTTGAGGGATATCCGTCAGGGCATGAGCAAGAAACCTATGATCCCTACTGGGACCAACCACCTCCTCCGGTGTATGAAGATCAAGCTTACAATCCATCTTTGGGAGCAACCACCTCCGCCGCAATATTCATACTCAGAGCAACCACCTCCACCTCAATATTCATACCCGCAGCAGCAGAAGCAACCCCCTCAGTCCAGTTCGGAATGGTGGGAACCACAACCCGACCCGAAATATTGGAATCCACAACCTGGTTATGAATGGTGTGATCCACGAAGACCACGACCTCCACAAAGAATAAAGAGTACGACCCATGATGGGGTATTATTCACCACCACACGCATCACCACCTCAGCGGTCATCATTTGAGGATTCGTTCACCCCACGAATGGATATGTTACTTAACAAAATGGATGCTGCAAACACCGCATCTCAGCGTTTGGAGACGCAAGCGGGGCATGTTAACTACCCTGCTTAAAGAGTTGTTGCGGCAATGGAGGAACCTCCAATCCAATCCGATCAGTCCAAGCGGTCATTTGTTCTAGAAAGTGACCCAATTATTGAAATTGGGTGGAAGAGACACGGAAAGAGTCAGAGCAGCCACATGAGGTGGAAAAGGAGAAAGTGGTGAAGTCATGCCTCCCACACCAACCGATCGGATTCAGACGGTCACTTTTCTTGAAAGTGACCCGATTGTTGAGAATGGGGTGAGAGACTCTGATGATTCCGCAACTAGAGGAGGTGGAAAAGCGAGGAAGAGTGGGCAAATGAAGTTAATAGCATGCAACGCCCTCTGGAGGTGATAGAACTACCCAAGCACGTGGAGGAGGATGAAGAGAGGATGGAGAAAGAGTGGGCACTTGAAGATACTCGTATGCAAAACCCGCTACGGAAGGAAAGAAGCGCCTCAACAATTGAGTGCGGGATCCCAGAGGAGGACAAGTCGAGGACAAAAGTTGAGGTAACATCAATTATTTGTCAACATCTAATTCACCAAAGTCTTGTACTTTGGGAATTGAAATTATTTATTTTATTTTGGAGAATAGGATGTTCGACTTGAGCTTAAATTGTGCATTACTTGTTTTCTTTCTTGTCTCTACGTTCTTGTATGGTTCATCGATGCTTTGGCCGAGATGGTATTCCTGCAGGTGAAGGACTATGGATAGTCCATTGTCAACCGGATACGTCGTGCTCACGACGTTAAACTGAGTACTGCATGGGAGTTGATCCACGGATTTTTTTTATTTTTATTTTCTTTTTCTTTCTTTCTCTTTTTGCTTATTTGTTGTTCTTTGATCCATACATTGCCTTTTGTTAGTTTTGCTTTAATTTGGGAAGAAAGGTTTGCGTATTTTCATCAGCGGTGAGATGAAGTCGTGATGCTCCAACTCTGCAGGCGCACATTCGTCGATTATCGAAGTATCATCCTCTATGGTCATTTTGAGCTTTTGATGTTTTGAGCTTTGGGGCAAGTGCTCGATTTAAAATAATGGGGATATTTACTCGGTTTGTGTGCGTTTTCATATATATTTTCGTATGCTTAATGATGTGCCCTTGTGCTTATTTTGATTGTTTGGACTTAAGTTTGTGTCTATGCGAATAAGTTAGGATTTTGATTTGTGCTACTGAACTCTGTGGTATTGATCGGACCTTGATGCATTTCTCGTTTATCTTGATGTCATGTGATTAAAATGCAATGTGAATGGACGAGATTGTGTGAATTGATTTTAAATCGGTGGTTATTGACGTGATTTATCCGGCTAATGCTAGGGGTAGTGTTAACTGTTTGGTTACCTATATACTCGTTTCAAAAAAAAAAAAAAAAGAAAAAAAGGGATATTTATAAAAAAAAGGAAAAAAAAGGGGTGAAAATAAGGAGAAACAAAACTCCAATGAATTGTTGAGATTGTATAAATGGAGGATGGGATTCTGCCCCTCTTTCTCGTAAATTGAGAAATGGGCATGGGACACCACGATAGGAGACTCGAGTTCATCGAGACTTCACCTTTCGAACATTGTTCCAAATTTTTTTTATACTTTCTTTGCGTTCTCAAAAGAAACTTGTTGCTAAAGGTAACCATTTTAGTTAATTCACTCCTAGCGGAGAGTTGGGTCTGAGCATAAATAACTTACTTGTTTATTTGATATTTTTCGCAATCTTAGATTTGTTTCACATTAACTTTGATTATGTATTCATCATGTTTGGGGGATTTGCAAAAGAGATTTGATTGATTAGAATAAGAGTGAAGTTGCATGAATTATCTTCCTACTCTTATTAGTATAGACTTTGCTTGAGGACAAGCAAATGGATAAGTGTGGGGGAGTTGTTTAGTATGATTTTGTGATGATTCTTGGTATTGTTTTACATGTCATTTTCTATGGTTTGTCCTATTTATGCCGTAGGTTCGATTAATATTTATCGATTCGGACTTACTTCGTTCGTTTCGATGTTTTGTGGGAAAACAAAAGAAAATAGGATGAATTGGACCTACCAAGGATCAAGTAAATTGAAGAGCATTGCGACAGGAGTTCATAGGCAAAAACGGATCGCAATTCGGAGATCGGACGCGAGAGAACGGAGCGAAACGTCGAAGTCACGCACGAGCGCCCGAGCGCCCGCGCGCCAACAGCCCAACGTCGTGCACGCCCGTGCGCCCGTGCCTCACACGACTCGGCCACCCAGCGTGCGCTCGCTCCGATCGCGCGTTCGCTAATTTCCCTCGCGCTCATAGTGGCGCGCCACCTTCCGCGCCCGCTTCGCCCTGCGGCCTCGCCTCTGCATCGCACGCCCGCCCATCTGCGCTCGACACCCCAGCGCCAGCGCTCTCTCGGCGCCCGTCGGCGCTGGACCCTCGGCGCCAGCGCTCGACCTCAGCTATCCCCGGTCGTCGGTAGCGCCGCGCCCGCGCCTCGCCGGCGCCGCTTCCACTCGCGCTCGCTGCCCATCCGCGATGTTTAGCCCGCCGCGGCGCCCAGCTTGCGCCTCGCCCTGCGGCGCCCGCACCATAGCGCTCTCCTAGCGCCTCACCTCGCGTCGCCTCGCCTCGCACCGCCACCGGCGTTCACTCGATCAGCGCTCATTTCAGCGCGAATGTTTCCTCGATCGGCGTTCATCCACAGCTGGCGTTCATATTCAAGTCAGAATGTATTCTGAGCGTGCGCTCACCTTAAACGCCGGCTCACTTTCATTTAATATATATTTACGCGTTTAGGTCTCAGTTCATCAGTTCTGATTTTTGCTGGCGCAGCCGCGGTTTCTTTTCACCATGTATTCTTCCGGAGCAATTCCTCTAGCAACATAACAGATACAAGTCTTGTTTTAATTCCTGTTTTCTGTTTCATCATTTGAATATTTAAATTATCAATTTATGCTTTGGATTATCAATTCTTGTGGAATAAATTTCATAGTGTTTGGTTTGATGATTTATGTTGAATTCAATTCCATAGTGACAGTGGATTGGATTTTCATGTTCCGTTGATTTAATTTGCTTAATGATTTCTTGCTTTCGATTATTTCAAGTTCTTGTTGGATGATTGATAGTTATTGTTTATGTGCAATTAGATTTAGATTAGGGATTGACAAACCCTATGAATAATAGAATTGCATATGCTTTTGTTTATCGCTTTGATTTATTGCTATCATAGTTCAACTAGGGATTGACAACTCCTAGTTTAGATTTATTGCTTTATTAGTTTAGCTCGGGATTGACAACCCCTAGCTTAGGATGCCGTTTAATTTTCCGTATTTCAATTCTTTCATGTTCAACCCCCGTTGTTATTAGAATGTTTAGGATTTAATCGCTTTCTGTGCATGACACGAACAATAGCCCTGTTAAGTTTTCCTTGAGAGACGACTCGTGTTAACTTATCACGCTACGATTACCTCATACGATTGCGAGTAATTTGAGTGTGTTTTTAGCTCGATCACCGGGCACCTTTACTCATTCTTGGTTTAAGACTCACCTTATAAATGCCTTTCTTGCTTCCTACAGTAGGCTGACCCTTTTTCTTCCTTGTTTCCTTTTTTTTATATGCATAAATAACCCACATTTTTGCACAACTTCTCCCTCAAGAGGTTACCTCACCACCCCCAAACTTAGAACGCAACATTGTCCCCAGTGTTGGAACACTGTAACAAAAATGGGGGATGAAACACTTTTAAGTCAATGCGGAGACAGAACACGGGCAAAGGCAATAGTCAATATAAAGGCCGAGCCACATGTAACATGCCCATGGTGAAGGGTAAGAAGGGATAAACATATATATGTGGGGTGTAAAGGAGAGTATTTAGTGGCTACACGAAAGAAAAGGCTATAAGCACAAAGGGACCCTAGGAGATCATGATGAGGGTAGGCAAGAAAAGCACAAGCGATCCAAAAATAGCCTACGTCCTATCCATATTAACACACTCATGCTTGTTGTCTCAAGGGAGTACCAATCGATATGAAGGCAGGCACTCATACAAAGTTTTAGTGACTAAGGGTTACCAATGCGGCGGTCGATCCATATAGGAACTAATATGGAAACACCCAAAATTATTAGAGGCACAACCCCACAAAATAAGGGTCAATTCCAAACAAGCAATGAGAAGGACCAAAGATCATGATGTATAACAAAAAGAAACTAACATCATTAAGCCATCCATCTCCAATCAGGCATCAGCATCAGCAGTCAACGAAAACAAAACTGCATGCTCTCATACGGACAAAACAGAAACATGACAAGAAATAACACAGGACAAACCAGCAATGCTTCAACAAGGGATAAGCAAAGCATAAACCAAAACAGAAACACGAAACACATAAACAACAAACAACACACTAACAGAGGATTGAGTCGAAAGCGCACAGCCTACTCATCGGGAGGACCCGAAGGAGTAGGAGAAGCAGGGGTAGATGGAGCAGTAGCAGGAAGAACATCATCAGCTGCATGAGAAGCTGCCATCTCGGCCTCATGGGACACTGGAGAAGCAATCACTGGGGCGACATCGGGAGCATCTTGGCATATACGGCGGCGTGGCACAGCAACATCCTCTTGGCCTTTGTTCGGAGCATCCCCTTCCGGAAGAACTTTAGTGGCAGCCGACTCTGGGGAAGCACCATCGAGTGGGACGTCGATGAGCGAAACACAGGCCTTTGTGGTGGCGGTAGGGTCAGACTCAGGTGGCTGAGCGTGACTAGGGCCAACATCTTTTGAAGATTGAGCATGGGCAGGTCCCGCCTGCTTCTCCGTCTCTGCCCCTGCGTTAGCATCATAATCCGGCAGGGCGGCGGTGGAACGACCATTGTGGAAGTCGGGAAGGCATTGGCATTGGCACCGCAAGTAACAATTCCAGAAAATTTGCCAACACGCGATCACGCTTACATCAGTTACCCAATAGTGCTTGAGAGCATCCTCAAACGCACCAGACCGAAGCATTATGACTTTGATTTGCAGACAAAGGAACTTCTGCATTTCCAGCACCGTGGGGTCAGAAGCGGTTGGCAATGAGGGAGAGTGACCAGCTGGAGAGGCGTGCGAGGAAGGATCTTCAGACGGACCATGACGATGGGTCAAAGTCTTGAAATCAATAAAAGCCTTTTCAGTTAGGCGGTCTTCATTATCCTCAAAATGGACACCGGCCTGTATACAAAGTTGAGTTATCAAGGAGGGGAAGAACAACCTTTCTTTCTTCTTCTTGCGACATTCATCCACCTCGCACAAAATTTGGGCGCCCACATTGATTGACCGCCCGGTAAAAATGCAAAGGAGCAGCAGCATACGCTCTTCAGAGACTGTAGTGTCATGGGTAGTAGGTAGAATACGGCTTTTGATGAAATGAAGCCACACATGAGCTTCCAATCGCAATGCCGCAGCTTTTGATGGAGCGACACGCTTGTGTTGAAAGAGTCCACTCTGTGCCCTCCACTGTCGTCAGCCTCAATGCCTCATCCAGGTCATCAACAGAGGGAGCCCTCTTCATAGTCGAGAAAACATCGTCCACTTTATTATCTAAGTTGTAAAAATCATTAATAGTTTCAGGAGACAAGACCACCGATTTACCCCGAACCACGGCCGATAAACCCTCTTTATCCGTCAAAGGTGTGATATTCGCGTAAAATTCCTTGACCAAAGGCGTAATGGGCGGTGGGGGAATCGCCGTAAAATTGCCTTGTTGGTTGTATCTTGAAAGCAGTTTTGGTTGAGCTTGTATACAATGTTTCCGTTACCACTATTACAATCTCTATCTGAATTAAATACTTGATTGCATATATCGTGTCCCCTTATCTCATATATAAGTTAGATCATACGATGTGTAGAAGATCCCGAAGTCCGTATGATTGGTCGAGCTTAATGAGATATAAAAAGTTTCACGGTGAGATAACTTGAGGACGCGTTGTCGGTATAGTGCGGTATAGATAAGTGACTTGACTTGGTTGCTTGTCTAAGGCTGATGCGTCTACGGCGTATTGAAGGATCACGATGAGATGAGTTCTTCTGTCCGACCGTCGTGAAGAACCAAGATCTCGGTGACTTACGATGATCTAAACCTCGATAAGGTATTAGGTGAGTATGAGTTCTTGACCATCACTTTGACTTGTCATGGGTGAGGTTATATGTTCTAACCCAATATTCTCCGCATCTTGGGTGGTGGCGGTGCTTGTATGTCATGCTAGTTATCGTGTCAGTCACGTATCCTTTTAGGATGATGACATCCCTTAAGGAGCTCAAAGGTTTATTGTACTAAACCTGCAGGTTGAGTTAGCTCAAGTACAATAATAAGGTTGAGTGGTACTACTTAAGGAATTAGAGATATTGATTATTTTAAGCGATCGGTATGCTCTAAATAATTAATGGACGTGCGATATCTTAAATCGGGATTCGTAATGTCTAAGTCAAGCAAGACCACCTTCGGTAATAAAGGGTAAGTCGACATTTATTCTCTAGTGGCATGAATAAATGTTTATAAATTAATTTATGTTACAATTTGAACATAAGATAATTAATTTATTTGAGGCCATCTTTATTCCTTGCATTTGATCCTGGGTTGGCCCGTCCAGACTGTAACTCTTGATGGAAATCGGCGCCCACACCTCTTTATAGTAAAATTTGATTCTCTTTATCCATAAGGATATTATTATATTTATGGGATATGCATGGATCCTTTCCTTATGGGATTATGGTAATGCATTATAAATATAAGGTAAGAGATAAGATCAAAGGTTAATGCTTAATTATCCATACCATAATTCTCGAAAATCCTAGTGCACATTGGGAGAGATTTCGAAAATTCATAGAGTGGTTAGGGTGATTTTCTATAGTATTCTCCATAGCTTATCCTCACTCGATATTGAAGATTGGGCAACCGGGATACAGTCCAGAAGATCAAAGCATGAGTCTCGATCCGTTCATCCCGATCATCCCCGACAGATTCAAAGGTAAACATGAGAAAACTCCTACGTGTTGCAATTAATTATATATAGGTGCATGCTAGGAATATAATCAATGTATGGTGAATTAAACATCCAAGATAGATCCTCAGGAGAGGGTTAAAATCAGTTTTCCCTACAATTGGTATAAGAGCCTGGGATCAGTATCTTGGCTCCGTTGGATTAATTCACGTTTGATTATAACGTGCGCAATTAATTAATTGTTGGATCTGTCGTTCATCGTGGCTCGTTTTATTATGTCGGATTTTATTTTTCACCACGAGAAAATCCGTGGTTAGATTAATTTTTTCTATAAATCTTATCTGTAAAAGAAGAACGAAGATAAAGCACGAAGAACGAGACGACGAAGACTCACCGAAGAAACCAGACGCACGGCGCAAGCACAGCGCTCGGTGCCATGCGCGCGTTCTCGGCGGCATTGGCGGGACGGGGCGGAGGTCGGGCGCGCATGGCTCGGCGGCCGGGCGGTGCGGGTGCACGCCCGTGCGCGGACTCGCCGGCAGCCTTTCGGCGTTGGCGTCTGGCTTCGGCAAATCTCGGCGAAACGGCGCCGAAACCTTAATGAGGTCACGGCGGGCTGGGCGAGGCGGCGCGGGCGGGCGGCTCGGCGGGCGGGGTGCGGGCTAACGCCGTGCGCGGAGGCCTCGGCACGCTGGCGGCGCCGAGGGCGCACTCGCGAACGCTTCGTCGCGGTCGCGGCCGCTTTCGCGTCGCGGTGCGCGCATCGTCGCGCGCGTGCGGTGGCAGGCGTGAGATTGTCGTGCGAGATCCCGGCGCCTCGCGAGCAACCTCGCGACGCGAGGACGGAAGCGAGGCAACGCGATGTCTGTACGCGCGGGTAGCGGCGGCGCTGCGGCCTTGACATGGCAGCGTCTGTGAGCTCGCGGGTCGTGATCGCGCCGTGACCTCGAGATAGCCCGCGAGGAGGCACGCGGCCGGCCACGCGATGAGCGGCGGCGCGGGCTGGGCGCGCATTGCGTGCTGGCAGCGGCCCGGCCATCTTTGGGCCGACCCGGCCCGGACCCGTTTTCGGCCGAATCCGATTTTTGACCGAATCGGTTTTGTGAATCCGGTCCGTGCCGTGCACGCGAGGCCCGTTTTGAAGTTAATGAAGATCGATGCTGCAATTCTATGTAATAGATTAGGCGAAAGTGCGAGTTCCACGAGTGAGCCACGATGAGCGTTTTATTTTATTTTTAATCGTTCATTGCATGTCGTGGATGTTTAAATTATGCGAAGCATGCTATGTATGTTTAAATTACGTGAACAAACATATTATATGTTTTCGTGATTGGATCGCATAGTAAGCATGCTAGGTTTATCGCGTTTTCAAGCATATTTTAGAATTCTGAGCATGTTTTTCATGTTGAGTTCTATAGAAAAGCATGCTAGGATTACGTGATCTGCATGGACAAACCTTTTGAACAAAAAGACTAAGCAAGCAACCCGACAAATTAATTTTAAAATTAAAATGTCAAGACCTCTACTTTGATCTCTAAACAAAGTGAGGCGATTGTGAGTGGCGATCCACACGCGTGGCTTGCTTGCTTTGTTTATCATAAGTTTGTTAGATGAGATTTCTAAATAAAACATTTTAAATCTATTGAGAAGTGGGAGTTTCATGTGTGGCGATCCACACGCGTGGCTTGCATGTGCGATTTTCATAAGTTCTCTAGAGATGGATATAAAATGAGATAACAAAAGAATTTGGATTGGAGCGGTATGGTCTAGTGAGTATGCCGATTCTAAGAATTCATTTTCTTTGTTAAAATTGTGGTCATTGCTTAGACATCACCTCGAGTACAACTTCATGAAGTCCTTCTTGTGATAGTGATGTGGTCTAGTAAGGTCAATCATTAATTTCATTTGTCATAAGGATAAGTTGACATGGATTGAAATTAAGCGACTAAAGGTATATTTTAGTGCGGTGAAGGGGTTCATGTATGGCGTCCACACGCGTGGCTTGCATGTGGAATTCCTTGGGCGATTGGAGGTTTCAATTAATATTGTTTTATCAAAAGGTTACAATATTATTGTTACGAATTATGTCGATCGTATGCTTATGTGTTTACATTATCTTTTCGGATATGTCTCTTACACGATTATCAATATACTACGCACAAAATCCCTTATCCGGTCCGAATTTTATCAGTGGAAGCGAAACATTGAGAATGTTCTTCTTTAGGAAGAAAATCTATTTGTACTCACTACACCCCGTCCCAAGCCTCTAGGCGATTCATCTATCGATGAGAGCGCAAGCGAGCACGAAATGGGACAAATCAAATAGAATGGCAAAGTGCCTTCTTTGGTCACCATGTGCAGTCCTTGCAACTCCGGCATCAAGAGATGGAAGATGCAACCAAGATATGGCTAAATCTTATAAAATCGTATGATGAGTCGGACGAGAATCGCTTGTCATAATTTGACAAAATCAATAATGTCAAGTTCAATGAAGGAAAGCGATTCGATGCATGACCATGTGAAGCAAATGATCAATCTCTTGGAGAGCTCGAGTTGGTTGGAGGATATATTGATGGCGTGGTCGAGAATCGATATGATCCTCAACACTTTGCCCAAGTCTTTTGATGACTTCCGTTATAAAGCGGTCCTTTATGATAAGAGTTATACTCTAGATTCATTGCAAGAGGATCTAATAGCGGAAGAACATAAAATGGGCAAAGGTGCTTGCGATCTTTAGTACGCACCTCAAAGAAAACCAACTTTATCGAAGATGAAAAGGAAAAGTGGAATTCAAGAGATGCTAAGGCTAAAGAAAGAGTGGGAGTAATAAGGGCTCTACCGGTGACAGAAAAAGCGAAGGAGAAGGCATATGCTTGAGTGCGGTGAGGCTGGGCATTAGAAGGCTAAGTGCCCCAGCTCGAGGCTCAGTACGCTATTTGCTTTAATGTTGAAAACATGTTTAGCGACTTGTTCTACCCATTCTTGGGTAGTAGACACGGGTGCGAATGATCATGTTTGTTACACCTTGCAGGGGTTCCTGCGGACAAGGGAGCTGCATGATGGCGAGATAACGATCTCCATGGGCAACGTGGCGAAAGTCGAGGCCGTTGCAGTCGGAGATGTTACTTTATGTTTTGATAGAACAATTTTAGTATTGAAAGATGTTTTATATGTGCCGGATTTTCGGCGGAACCTTGTTTCAATTTCAAAACTATTTATTCATGGATATTCAGTTATTTTTTATAGTGGTGTTTCTATCATAAGAAATGACGAAGTTATCTGTGTTGGCACATTATATAATTAAGCTTTATACTATCTCTGCCAAACATAATACCTATAACTATGTTGCATCATCTACAAACCTTAAAAGAGAAAAGTTTTTCTTAGAAGATGACACCACATTTCTCGGCATCTTAGATTAGGTCACATAAATCTAAATAGGATCCAAAGGCGGCTAAGAATGGGCGTTGGGTGATCTCACGATTACTCGTTCCCGATGCTGTGAATCTGTATAGAAAGTAAGATGTCGACCGGACCCTTCAAAGCGAAGGGTTATAGAGCCAAAAAGTGTTGGAGCTAATCCATTCGACTGTGTGGACCTATGTCCACACAAGCTCGTGGAGAATGCAGTATTTTGTCACTTTCATTGACGATTACTCAAGGTGCGGATACATATACCTACTTGCGCAAGTCCGAATGCTTTGAGAAATTCAAAGAGTTTAAGGCGGTGGAGCGAAGCTTGGTAAAGTATCAAGTCACTGCGGATCGATCGCGGTGGCGAATACCTCGATAACGAGTTTATGGACTATTTGGTGCGGTGTGGGATTACCTCCCATTTCACTACACCGAGCACACCACAACAAAATGGTGTGTCGGGCGAAGAAATATGACTCTTTTAGAAATGGTTAGATCAATGATGAGTTATGCAACATTGCCTATTTCGATTTTGGGGTATGCCTTAGAAGCAGTGACATACTTGTTAAATCTAGTACCATCAAGTCGATCGAAAAGACCCTTTCGAGTTGTGGTTTGGTATAAGCCTAGTTTAAGCCACATAAGGATATGGGGCGATCCAACACATGTGTTGAACAAGAAGGGCGACAAGTTGGAGGCTAGATGCGATGCAAGACTTGTTTATTGGCTATCCTAAAGGAGCGAAAGGTGGTTTATTCTATAGTCTAAGGATCGAGAAGGTCATTATTAGCACTAATGCCCGATTCTTAGAAGAGGATTATATGGCAAAACATAAATCCAAAGTTGAAATCATTCTTGAGAATTAGAAGATGATCGTATTCCACCACCGATTAAGCGAAAGTGCGAGATGTGGGTAATCAGTGGGAGGATCGACATCGGATACTTCAAGAAATTGAAGTGGGTCGAGTTCCCTTGGAGATACCGGCGTACAAGTGGCTCCTATCCAGCAAGTTGTGCAAGATAGAGAACCACAGGTTATCGCACCCACCGTTGCCATTGTGCGGTAGAGCACCGTCGTAGTGGGAGGGTGTTCGTCGACCCGAGGTTTATGTTCGTGGGTGAATCTTGGATTTAGTCGAAGCGAAGCAGCAATAATCGACCCTTGGACATACTGGCGAGGCGATACAAGACATTGATGCAAGATCATGGCACACCGCTATGGACTTAGAAATTGAGTCCATAACGACTATTGATGTATACGAAAGACACATCTACGGATGGCGAGGAAGCCATAGGTAGTAAGTGGGTATCAAGAGGAAGAGATTCGAGATGGAGAGGTTTCGCTTTTAAAGCGAGGCTTGTGGCGAAAAGGTACACTCGGATTGAGGGCATCGATTTCGATGAGACCTTTTCGCTGTAGCAATGCTCAAGTCCATCGAATTCTTCGGCCATAGCACCCACTCGAACTTGAGGTTTGGCGGATGGATGTGAAAACCACTTTTCTAAGCGGTTACCTTAAGGAAGTTAGAGACATCTATATGCAGCAACCCGAGGCTATGTGGTGAAGGGTGAAGAGCATCTAGTATGGAAGCTTAAGAACTCCATTTATGGGCTTAAGCAAGCCTCACGATCCTGGAACTTACGCTTTGGCGAGATGGTAAAGTCCCATGGATTTACCCGGTTGCTAGCGAGAGTTGTGTGTATCGTTTAGATGTCAGCAGTGCTGTGGTATTTCTTGCACTTTATGTAGATGACATTCTTCTAGTTGGCAACAATGTGAAGTTGTTGCTCGGGACGTAAGAGTTGGTTATCCGATCAGTTTCAAATGAAAGACTTAGAAGATGCGGTACATTCTTGGGATCAAGGTTTACCGAGATCGCAAGAGGAAAATATTGAGCTTATCTCAGCGTCTTACATTGATCTTGTGATTACTCGTTTTAGTATCGCACCGGCAAGAAATGATTGCTACCTTCGAGACATGGCGTTCCTTTATCTAAGGCGATCGCCATGATGCGCAGAAGATAGAGGAATGACAAGTTCATACGCCCGCCGTGGGAAGTCTCATGTATGCAATGCTATGTCACGAGGCCGATATCTGCTATCACGGTGAGCATAGTAGCAAGATATCGATCTAACCACAGACAAGGTCATTGGACTGCGGTAAAGCATATACTCAAGTACACAAAAGGACTCGAGATTATAGGCTGGTTTACCATGCGAGATAGTCTAATGCCTTTGGGTTATCTGGACTCGGTTTCCAAGTGACCGTGATGAGAAAAAGTCTACCTCGGGCTATGTGTTTACCTTGGGAGGTGGAGCCGTATCTGGCGAGTGCAAGCGGCGATGCGTGCGGACTCTACCATGGAAGCCGAATCGTGGCCGCTCCGGAGGCTGCTAAGGAGGCTGTATGGTTGAGAACTACCTTATGGATCTAGGTGTGGTACTGGTTTGCCCAAGAGTATCATAGTTTCTTGTGATAACTCGGTCGATGGGCAAACCTGAAGGAACCAAGGACCCACAAGGCGACCAAACACATAGAGAGAAAGTACCATGTCATAGAAATCGTGAGATGAGGGCGTCTGATTGAAAAGATTGATCTGACGGATAACCTAGCGGATCCATTCACAAAGAGCTCCGCCGCAAAAAGTCTACGAAGTGCGTGCGGGGACTTGAATTGCGTTTGATGGCATCCACTTAGAAAGAAACTTTTGTATAAGTGGGAGAAACAAAGTGATGGTTGTAATAGCTAGTAGAGACACATTGTATACTAAAAGTTTGCTTTAGTATAAGTAGGAGATTGTTGGTTATTATCTTGAAAGCGGTTTTGGTTGAGCTTGTATACAATGTTTCTGTTACCACTATTACAATCTCTATCTGAATTGAATACTTGATTGCATATATACGTGTCCCCTTATCTCATATATAAGTTAGATCATACGATTGTGTAGAAGATCACGTAAGTCCTGTATGATTGGTCAAGCTTAATGAGATATAAAAGTTTCACAGGTAAAGACAACTTGACTTGGTTGCTTGTCTAGGCGATGCGTCTCGGCGTATTGAAGGATCACGGTGAGATGAGTTCTTCTGTCGACCGTCGTGAAGAACCAAGATCTACGTGACTTACGATGATCTAAACCTCGATAAGGTATTAGGTGAGTATGAGTTTCGACCATCACTTTGACTTGTCATGGGTGAGGTTATATGTTCTAACAATATTCTCCGCGTCTTGGGTGGTGGCGGTGCTTGTATGTCATGCTAGTTATCATGATCAGTCACGTATCCGTTTAGGATGATGGCGTCCCATAAGGAGCTCAAAAGGTTTATTGTACTAAACCCTGCGGTTGAGTTAGCTCGAGTACAATAATAAGGTTGAGTGGTACTACTTAAGAAATTAAAGATATTAATTATTTTAGCGGTCGGTATGCTCTAAATAATTAATGGACGCGATATCTTAAATCGGGATTCGTAATGTCTAAGTGCAAGCCGACTCACCTTGATAATAAAGGGTAAGTCGACATTTATTCTCTAGTGGCATGAATAAATGTTTATAAATTAATTTATGTCGAAATTTGAACATAAGATAATTAATTTATTTGAGGCCCATCTTTATTCCTTGCATTTGATCCACCAGGTTGGCCATCCAGGCTTGTAACTCTTGATGGAAATCGGTAGCCCACCTCTCTATGGTAAGAATTTGATTCTCTTTATCCATAAGGATATTATTATATTTATAGGATATGCATGGATCCTTTCCTTATGGGATTATGGTAATGCATTATAAATATAAGTGAGATAAGATCAAAGGTTAATGCTTAATTATCCATACCATAATTCTCGAAAATCCTAGTGCACATTGGGAGAGTTTTGAAAATTCATAGAGTGGTTAGGGTGATTATGTAGTATTCTCCATAGCTTATCCTCGCTCGATATTGGAGATTAGTCGGCCGGGATCTGATCCTGGAAGATCAAAGCACGAGTCTCGATCCGATCATCCCCGATAGATTCAAAGCTAAACACGAGAAAACTCCTACGTGTTGCAATTAATTATATATAGGTGCATGCTAGGAATATAATCAATGTATGGTGAATTAAACATCCAAGATAGATCCTCGGGAGAGGTTTAAAATCGATTTTCCTACTGACATACATTCGGTGATATCAATTCCACTACAAACACCGGAGTTTCTTTAGTTTGCCAGAAGCCTTTTTCTATCCATAACTATCTTGATTTCAGACGCTTAAACCTTTCAAAACCATCATGAGCCCAGAATTTAGGTATGCTATCAATCGACCGACTTGCCTTTGTTGTCGAGGGTTTGTCCACCCTCGCCTTTTTAACCGGGGTAGCCTCGGCCTCAGCTTCCTCCATCACATTGGCTTTTTCTTTGTCGCGCCGGCTAACCTTCCTTTTAGATGAGGTGGGTGCAGCAACAGGCGAATAAACTTGTGGAGCTTCCAACAGCGGCTCTACGTAAGATACGGGAGTGGGTGTGCTAGAGTCACTGCTCGAAACAGCCATCAGTTCTAGCGGAATCGTCGCATCAGGTTGAGGTATCTTCCGGGCCCGGCGTCTGATTCTCGGCATTGTAGCGAAAATTTCAGGGAAATAGTGAATGCAGGACCGAGGAGACGAGACTAATTTGCTAGAGTTAGAACAGGCGCGGAGATTGGATGGAAGGCGTGGATAGTGGGGGCAAAATCGCAACAAGATAGGAAATGGGAGAAGTGGAAAGGTCGTGGGGTGGGAGAAGAAGAAGTGGACGCAGCTCTTTAAACATGAAGTGCAGATTTCTCCGCCCTTTGACCAAAATTTCAGTGAATATTCACCTTTACTCACACCATTGCATGTCGATCTTGTAGCAAACTTAACACGTTACTCGAATTTCGGCCCGATGCGCATTCACCACACGCTGCGTCTAAACATTAACACATGGGTTTACTAGTACAACCCTCATCCTTAAAACAATGCTATAGCAATTATTAACCGTCGAAACAAAAAGATAAAAAGCGTAAAATAATTATGTACAAATAAAACACTTGAAATACTAAGCGCGATCGCCATGGCGACCATGATACCATGGTCGGGCGATCCTTCAAAGATGTTGAGGTCTTCTCGTGACGACCTCGCCACT